>CM037011.1:14348713-14381956 GCA_020875875.1 Dioscorea alata
ACCCTAGTCCTCTCTTTTCCTTTCGTAATTCCTACTCTTTTGAATCAAAACTCTGCATCTAGGTTTTCTTGCGGTAGTGTCACCTTTCTTTAATCAAAAACCTTAATCATAGGTTTTTCTTTCGTAACGCTATTATACTTGAATCAAAAGCCTGATCCTACGCCCAATCAAAACCTAACGCTTTGTTGTAGTTCGGAATGTCTCGTTTGCTTTTAATCAAAACACTAATCCTATCTTTCAAAACCATAATCTTTTGCTTTTCTTTCGTAAAGTATCCTATCTCTCGGTCAAAACACGAATCCTAGGTTTCTTTCTTTAATAACTATATTCTATGGTGTTTTTAATCAAAAAACCTAATCTTTGTTTTTCTGTTAGTAATGCCCAATGTTTTTCACTTTTGAATGAAACCCTAGTCTCCGTTGTCATTTTAAAATAACTCTTATTCTTAAACCAAGACCCCTAGCCGTTTCTTTTCCTTTCGGAATGCCTAATCTTATTGAATCAAAACCCTAATCATAGGCTTTCTTACGGTAGTGTCACCTTTCTTTAATCAAAACCTTAATCATATGTTTTGTTTTTGTAACGCTACTATACTTGAATCAAAGGCCTACCCTGTGTTTTCCATCAAAACCCTAACGCTTTTGTTTTCTTTCGGAATGTCTCGTTTTGCTTTTAATCAAAACACTAGCCCAATCTTTCAAAACCGTAATCTTTTGTTTTTCTTTCGCAAAGTATCCTATCTTCTTCCGGTCAAAACACGGATCTTATGTTTCCTTTCTTAATAACTATAATCCATATGTTTTTTTAATCAAACCCCTAATTATTTGTTTTCTTATACTAATGTCTAATATTTTCAGTTTTGAATGAAAAACCCTAGTGTCCGTTGTCATTTTAAAATAACCCGTAGTTGTGCTTTCTTTTCCTTTCGAAATACCTACACTTTTTTAATCAAAACCCTAACCCTAGGTTTTCTTGTGATAGTGTCAGCTTTCTTTAATCAAAACCTTGATCATATGTTTTCTTTTTTCGTAACGCTACTATACTTGAATCAAAAGCCTCATCCTACGCTTTCAATCAAAACCCTAACGCTTTGTTTTCATTTCGGAATGTCTCGTTTTGCTTTTAATCAAAGCACTAATCCTATCTTTCAAAACCATAATCTTTTGCTTTTCTTTCGTAAAGTATCCTATCTTTCGGTCAAAACGCGAATCCTAGGTTTCTTTCTTTTAATAACTCCAATCTATACGTTCTTAATCAAAACCCTATCTTTTGTTTACTTATAGTAATGTATAATATTTTTCAGTTTTGAATAGCAACCCTAGTCTTTGTTGTCGTTTTAGAATGACTCGTATTTTTAAACCAAGACCCCTAGCCATTTCTTTTCCTTTCGGAATACATACTCTTTTTGAATCAAAATCCTAATCGTAGGTTTTTTATGGTAGTGTCACCTTTCTTTAATCAAAACCACGATCACATGTCTTCTTTTCGTAACGCTACTATACTTGAATCAAAAGCCTAATCCTGCGCTTTCAATCAAAACCCTAACGCTTTGTTTTCTTTTCGGAATGTCTCGTTTTGTTTTTAATCAAAACACTAACCTTATCTTTCAAAACCATAATCTTTTGCTTTCCTTTCGTAAAGTATCCTATCTTTCGGTCAAAACAAGGATCCGATGTTTCCTTTTCCTAAAAACTATAATCTATATGTTCTTAATCAAAACCCAAATCTTTTGTTTTCTTTTAGTAATGTCTAATATTTTTCAGTTTTGAATGAAAACCCTAGTGTTTGTCGTCATTTTAAAATGACTCGTAATTGTACACCAACACCCCTAGTCCTCTCTTTTCCTTTCGTAATTCCTACTCTTTTTGAATCAGAAACTCTGCATCTAGGTTTTCTTGCGGTAGTGTCACCTTTCTTTAATCAAAAACCTTAATCATAGGTTTTTCTTTTCGTAACGCTATTATACTTGAATCAAAAGCCTGATCCTACGCCCTCAATCAAAACCCTAACGCTTTGTTTTTATTTCGGAATGTCTCGTTTTGCTTTTAATCAAAACACTAATCCTATCTTTCAAAACCATAATCTTTTGCTTTTCTTTCGTAAAGTATCCTATCTCTCGGTCAAAACACGAATCCTAGGTTTCTTTCTTTTAATAACTATATTCTATGTGTTTTTAATCAAAAACCTAATCTTTTGTTTTTCTGTTAGTAATGCCCAATGTTTTTCACTTTTGAATGAAAACCCTAGTCTCCGTTGTCATTTTAAAATAACTCTTATTCTTAAACCAAGACCCCTAGCCGTTTCTTTTCCTTTCGGAATGCCTAATCTTATTGAATCAAAACCCTAATCATAGGCTTTCTTACGGTAGTGTCACCTTTCTTTAATCAAAACCTTAATCATATGTTTTGTTTTTGTAACGCTACTATACTTGAATCAAAGGCCTAACCCTGTGTTTTCCATCAAAACCCTAACGCTTTTGTTTTCTTTTCGGAATGTCTCGTTTTGCTTTTAATCAAAACACTAGCCCAATCTTTCAAAACCGTAATCTTTTGTTTTTCTTTCGCAAAGTATCCTATCTTCCGGTCAAAACACGGATCTTATGTTTCCTTTTCTTAATAACTATAATCCATATGTTTTTTTAATCAAACCCCTAATTATTTGTTTTCTTATACTAATGTCTAATATTTTTCAGTTTTGAATGAAAAACCCTAGTGTCCGTTGTCATTTTAAAATAACCCGTAGTTGTGCTTTCTTTTCCTTTCGAAATACCTACACTATTTTAATCAAAACCCTAACCCTAGGTTTTCTTGTGATAGTGTCAGCTTTCTTTAATCAAAACCTTGATCATATGTTTTCTTTTTTCGTAACGCTACTATACTTGAATCAAAAGCCTCATCCTACGCTTTCAATCAAAACCCTAACGCTTTGTTTTCATTTCGGAATGTCTCGTTTTGCTTTTAATCAAAGCACTAATCCTATCTTTCAAAACCATAATCTTTTGCTTTTCTTTCGTAAAGTATCCTATCTTTCGGTCAAAACGCGAATCCTAGGTTTCTTTCTTTTAATAACTCCAATCTATACGTTCTTAATCAAAACCCTATCTTTTTGTTTACTTATAGTAATGTATAATATTTTTCAGTTTTGAATAGCAACCCTAGTCTTTGTTGTCGTTTTAGAATGACTCGTATTTTTAAACCAAGACCCCTAGCCATTTCTTTTCCTTTCGGAATACATACTCTTTTTGAATCAAAATCCTAATCGTAGGTTTTTTATGGTAGTGTCACCTTTCTTTAATCAAAACCACGATCACATGTCTTCTTTTCGTAACGCTACTATACTTGAATCAAAAGCCTAATCCTGCGCTTTCAATCAAAACCCTAACGCTTTGTTTTCTTTTCGGAATGTCTCGTTTTGTTTTTAATCAAAACACTAACCTTATCTTTCAAAACCATAATCTTTTGCTTTCCTTTCGTAAAGTATCCTATCTTTCGGTCAAAACAAGGATCCGATGTTTCCTTTTCCTAAAAACTATAATCTATATGTTCTTAATCAAAACCCAAATCTTTTGTTTTCTTTTAGTAATGTCTAATATTTTTCAGTTTTGAATGAAAACCCTAGTGTTTGTCGTCATTTTAAAATGACTCGTAATTGTACACCAACACCCCTAGTCCTCTCTTTTCCTTTCGTAATTCCTACTCTTTTTGAATCAAAACTCTGCATCTAGGTTTTCTTGCGGTAGTGTCACCTTTCTTTAATCAAAAACCTTAATCATAGGTTTTTCTTTTCGTAACGCTATTATACTTGAATCAAAAGCCTGATCCTACGCCCTCAATCAAAACCCTAACGCTTTGTTTTTATTTCGGAATGTCTCGTTTTGCTTTTAATCAAAACACTAATCCTATCTTTCAAAACCATAATCTTTTGCTTTTCTTTCGTAAAGTATCCTATCTCTCGGTCAAAACACGAATCCTAGGTTTCTTTCTTTTAATAACTATATTCTATGTGTTTTTAATCAAAAACCTAATCTTTTGTTTTTCTGTTAGTAATGCCCAATGTTTTTCACTTTTGAATGAAAACCCTAGTCTCCGTTGTCATTTTAAAATAACTCTTATTCTTAAACCAAGACCCCTAGCCGTTTCTTTTCCTTTCGGAATGCCTAATCTTATTGAATCAAAACCCTAATCATAGGCTTTCTTACGGTAGTGTCACCTTTCTTTAATCAAAACCTTAATCATATGTTTTGTTTTTGTAACGCTACTATACTTGAATCAAAGGCCTAACCCTGTGTTTTCCATCAAAACCCTAACGCTTTTGTTTTCTTTTCGGAATGTCTCGTTTTGCTTTTAATCAAAACACTAGCCCAATCTTTCAAAACCGTAATCTTTTGTTTTTCTTTCGCAAAGTATCCTATCTTCCGGTCAAAACACGGATCTTATGTTTCCTTTTCTTAATAACTATAATCCATATGTTTTTTTAATCAAACCCCTAATTATTTGTTTTCTTATACTAATGTCTAATATTTTTCAGTTTTGAATGAAAAACCCTAGTGTCCGTTGTCATTTTAAAATAACCCGTAGTTGTGCTTTCTTTTCCTTTCGAAATACCTACACTTTTTAATCAAAACCCTAACCCTAGGTTTTCTTGTGATAGTGTCAGCTTTCTTTAATCAAAACCTTGATCATATGTTTTCTTTTTTCGTAACGCTACTATACTTGAATCAAAAGCCTCATCCTACGCTTTCAATCAAAACCCTAACGCTTTGTTTTCATTTCGGAATGTCTCGTTTTGCTTTTAATCAAAGCACTAATCCTATCTTTCAAAACCATAATCTTTTGCTTTTCTTTCGTAAAGTATCCTATCTTTCGGTCAAAACGCGAATCCTAGGTTTCTTTCTTTTAATAACTCCAATCTATACGTTCTTAATCAAAACCCTATCTTTTTGTTTACTTATAGTAATGTATAATATTTTTCAGTTTTGAATAGCAACCCTAGTCTTTGTTGTCGTTTTAGAATGACTCGTATTTTTAAACCAAGACCCCTAGCCATTTCTTTTCCTTTCGGAATACATACTCTTTTTGAATCAAAATCCTAATCGTAGGTTTTTTATGGTAGTGTCACCTTTCTTTAATCAAAACCACGATCACATGTCTTCTTTTCGTAACGCTACTATACTTGAATCAAAAGCCTAATCCTGCGCTTTCAATCAAAACCCTAACGCTTTGTTTTCTTTTCGGAATGTCTCGTTTTGTTTTTAATCAAAACACTAACCTTATCTTTCAAAACCATAATCTTTTGCTTTCCTTTCGTAAAGTATCCTATCTTTCGGTCAAAACAAGGATCCGATGTTTCCTTTTCCTAAAAACTATAATCTATATGTTCTTAATCAAAACCCAAATCTTTTGTTTTCTTTTAGTAATGTCTAATATTTTTCAGTTTTGAATGAAAACCCTAGTGTTTGTCGTCATTTTAAAATGACTCGTAATTGTACACCAACACCCCTAGTCCTCTCTTTTCCTTTCGTAATTCCTACTCTTTTTGAATCAGAACTCTGCATCTAGGTTTTCTTGCGGTAGTGTCACCTTTCTTTAATCAAAAACCTTAATCATAGGTTTTTCTTTTCGTAACGCTATTATACTTGAATCAAAAGCCTGATCCTACGCCCTCAATCAAAACCCTAACGCTTTGTTTTTATTTCGGAATGTCTCGTTTTGCTTTTAATCAAAACACTAATCCTATCTTTCAAAACCATAATCTTTTGCTTTTCTTTCGTAAAGTATCCTATCTCTCGGTCAAAACACGAATCCTAGGTTTCTTTCTTTTAATAACTATATTCTATGTGTTTTTAATCAAAAACCTAATCTTTTGTTTTTCTGTTAGTAATGCCCAATGTTTTTCACTTTTGAATGAAAACCCTAGTCTCCGTTGTCATTTTAAAATAACTCTTATTCTTAAACCAAGACCCCTAGCCGTTTCTTTTCCTTTCGGAATGCCTAATCTTATTGAATCAAAACCCTAATCATAGGCTTTCTTACGGTAGTGTCACCTTTCTTTAATCAAAACCTTAATCATATGTTTTGTTTTTGTAACGCTACTATACTTGAATCAAAGGCCTAACCCTGTGTTTTCCATCAAAACCCTAACGCTTTTGTTTTCTTTTCGGAATGTCTCGTTTTGCTTTTAATCAAAACACTAGCCCAATCTTTCAAAACCGTAATCTTTTGTTTTTCTTTCGCAAAGTATCCTATCTTCCGGTCAAAACACGGATCTTATGTTTCCTTTTCTTAATAACTATAATCCATATGTTTTTTTAATCAAACCCCTAATTATTTGTTTTCTTATACTAATGTCTAATATTTTTCAGTTTTGAATGAAAAACCCTAGTGTCCGTTGTCATTTTAAAATAACCCGTAGTTGTGCTTTCTTTTCCTTTCGAAATACCTACACTATTTTAATCAAAACCCTAACCCTAGGTTTTCTTGTGATAGTGTCAGCTTTCTTTAATCAAAACCTTGATCATATGTTTTCTTTTTTCGTAACGCTACTATACTTGAATCAAAAGCCTCATCCTACGCTTTCAATCAAAACCCTAACGCTTTGTTTTCATTTCGGAATGTCTCGTTTTGCTTTTAATCAAAGCACTAATCCTATCTTTCAAAACCATAATCTTTTGCTTTTCTTTCGTAAAGTATCCTATCTTTCGGTCAAAACGCGAATCCTAGGTTTCTTTCTTTTAATAACTCCAATCTATACGTTCTTAATCAAAACCCTATCTTTTTGTTTACTTATAGTAATGTATAATATTTTTCAGTTTTGAATAGCAACCCTAGTCTTTGTTGTCGTTTTAGAATGACTCGTATTTTTAAACCAAGACCCCTAGCCATTTCTTTTCCTTTCGGAATACATACTCTTTTTGAATCAAAATCCTAATCGTAGGTTTTTTATGGTAGTGTCACCTTTCTTTAATCAAAACCACGATCACATGTCTTCTTTTCGTAACGCTACTATACTTGAATCAAAAGCCTAATCCTGCGCTTTCAATCAAAACCCTAACGCTTTGTTTTCTTTTCGGAATGTCTCGTTTTGTTTTTAATCAAAACACTAACCTTATCTTTCAAAACCATAATCTTTTGCTTTCCTTTCGTAAAGTATCCTATCTTTCGGTCAAAACAAGGATCCGATGTTTCCTTTTCCTAAAAACTATAATCTATATGTTCTTAATCAAAACCCAAATCTTTTGTTTTCTTTTAGTAATGTCTAATATTTTTCAGTTTTGAATGAAAACCCTAGTGTTTGTCGTCATTTTAAAATGACTCGTAATTGTACACCAACACCCCTAGTCCTCTCTTTTCCTTTCGTAATTCCTACTCTTTTTGAATCAGAACTCTGCATCTAGGTTTTCTTGCGGTAGTGTCACCTTTCTTTAATCAAAAACCTTAATCATAGGTTTTTCTTTTCGTAACGCTATTATACTTGAATCAAAAGCCTGATCCTACGCCCTCAATCAAAACCCTAACGCTTTGTTTTTATTTCGGAATGTCTCGTTTTGCTTTTAATCAAAACACTAATCCTATCTTTCAAAACCATAATCTTTTGCTTTTCTTTCGTAAAGTATCCTATCTCTCGGTCAAAACACGAATCCTAGGTTTCTTTCTTTTAATAACTATATTCTATGTGTTTTTAATCAAAAACCTAATCTTTTGTTTTTCTGTTAGTAATGCCCAATGTTTTTCACTTTTGAATGAAAACCCTAGTCTCCGTTGTCATTTTAAAATAACTCTTATTCTTAAACCAAGACCCCTAGCCGTTTCTTTTCCTTTCGGAATGCCTAATCTTATTGAATCAAAACCCTAATCATAGGCTTTCTTACGGTAGTGTCACCTTTCTTTAATCAAAACCTTAATCATATGTTTTGTTTTTGTAACGCTACTATACTTGAATCAAAGGCCTAACCCTGTGTTTTCCATCAAAACCCTAACGCTTTTGTTTTCTTTTCGGAATGTCTCGTTTTGCTTTTAATCAAAACACTAGCCCAATCTTTCAAAACCGTAATCTTTTGTTTTTCTTTCGCAAAGTATCCTATCTTCCGGTCAAAACACGGATCTTATGTTTCCTTTTCTTAATAACTATAATCCATATGTTTTTTTAATCAAACCCCTAATTATTTGTTTTCTTATACTAATGTCTAATATTTTTCAGTTTTGAATGAAAAACCCTAGTGTCCGTTGTCATTTTAAAATAACCCGTAGTTGTGCTTTCTTTTCCTTTCGAAATACCTACACTTTTTAATCAAAACCCTAACCCTAGGTTTTCTTGTGATAGTGTCAGCTTTCTTTAATCAAAACCTTGATCATATGTTTTCTTTTTTCGTAACGCTACTATACTTGAATCAAAAGCCTCATCCTACGCTTTCAATCAAAACCCTAACGCTTTGTTTTCATTTCGGAATGTCTCGTTTTGCTTTTAATCAAAGCACTAATCCTATCTTTCAAAACCATAATCTTTTGCTTTTCTTTCGTAAAGTATCCTATCTTTCGGTCAAAACGCGAATCCTAGGTTTCTTTCTTTTAATAACTCCAATCTATACGTTCTTAATCAAAACCCTATCTTTTTGTTTACTTATAGTAATGTATAATATTTTTCAGTTTTGAATAGCAACCCTAGTCTTTGTTGTCGTTTTAGAATGACTCGTATTTTTAAACCAAGACCCCTAGCCATTTCTTTTCCTTTCGGAATACATACTCTTTTTGAATCAAAATCCTAATCGTAGGTTTTTTATGGTAGTGTCACCTTTCTTTAATCAAAACCACGATCACATGTCTTCTTTTCGTAACGCTACTATACTTGAATCAAAAGCCTAATCCTGCGCTTTCAATCAAAACCCTAACGCTTTGTTTTCTTTTCGGAATGTCTCGTTTTGTTTTTAATCAAAACACTAACCTTATCTTTCAAAACCATAATCTTTTGCTTTCCTTTCGTAAAGTATCCTATCTTTCGGTCAAAACAAGGATCCGATGTTTCCTTTTCCTAAAAACTATAATCTATATGTTCTTAATCAAAACCCAAATCTTTTGTTTTCTTTTAGTAATGTCTAATATTTTTCAGTTTTGAATGAAAACCCTAGTGTTTGTCGTCATTTTAAAATGACTCGTAATTGTACACCAACACCCCTAGTCCTCTCTTTTCCTTTCGTAATTCCTACTCTTTTTGAATCAGAACTCTGCATCTAGGTTTTCTTGCGGTAGTGTCACCTTTCTTTAATCAAAAACCTTAATCATAGGTTTTTCTTTTCGTAACGCTATTATACTTGAATCAAAAGCCTGATCCTACGCCCTCAATCAAAACCCTAACGCTTTGTTTTTATTTCGGAATGTCTCGTTTTGCTTTTAATCAAAACACTAATCCTATCTTTCAAAACCATAATCTTTTGCTTTTCTTTCGTAAAGTATCCTATCTCTCGGTCAAAACACGAATCCTAGGTTTCTTTCTTTTAATAACTATATTCTATGTGTTTTTAATCAAAAACCTAATCTTTTGTTTTTCTGTTAGTAATGCCCAATGTTTTTCACTTTTGAATGAAAACCCTAGTCTCCGTTGTCATTTTAAAATAACTCTTATTCTTAAACCAAGACCCCTAGCCGTTTCTTTTCCTTTCGGAATGCCTAATCTTATTGAATCAAAACCCTAATCATAGGCTTTCTTACGGTAGTGTCACCTTTCTTTAATCAAAACCTTAATCATATGTTTTGTTTTTGTAACGCTACTATACTTGAATCAAAGGCCTAACCCTGTGTTTTCCATCAAAACCCTAACGCTTTTGTTTTCTTTTCGGAATGTCTCGTTTTGCTTTTAATCAAAACACTAGCCCAATCTTTCAAAACCGTAATCTTTTGTTTTTCTTTCGCAAAGTATCCTATCTTCCGGTCAAAACACGGATCTTATGTTTCCTTTTCTTAATAACTATAATCCATATGTTTTTTTAATCAAACCCCTAATTATTTGTTTTCTTATACTAATGTCTAATATTTTTCAGTTTTGAATGAAAAACCCTAGTGTCCGTTGTCATTTTAAAATAACCCGTAGTTGTGCTTTCTTTTCCTTTCGAAATACCTACACTTTTTAATCAAAACCCTAACCCTAGGTTTTCTTGTGATAGTGTCAGCTTTCTTTAATCAAAACCTTGATCATATGTTTTCTTTTTTCGTAACGCTACTATACTTGAATCAAAAGCCTCATCCTACGCTTTCAATCAAAACCCTAACGCTTTGTTTTCATTTCGGAATGTCTCGTTTTGCTTTTAATCAAAGCACTAATCCTATCTTTCAAAACCATAATCTTTTGCTTTTCTTTCGTAAAGTATCCTATCTTTCGGTCAAAACGCGAATCCTAGGTTTCTTTCTTTTAATAACTCCAATCTATACGTTCTTAATCAAAACCCTATCTTTTTGTTTACTTATAGTAATGTATAATATTTTTCAGTTTTGAATAGCAACCCTAGTCTTTGTTGTCGTTTTAGAATGACTCGTATTTTTAAACCAAGACCCCTAGCCATTTCTTTTCCTTTCGGAATACATACTCTTTTTGAATCAAAATCCTAATCGTAGGTTTTTTATGGTAGTGTCACCTTTCTTTAATCAAAACCACGATCACATGTCTTCTTTTCGTAACGCTACTATACTTGAATCAAAAGCCTAATCCTGCGCTTTCAATCAAAACCCTAACGCTTTGTTTTCTTTTCGGAATGTCTCGTTTTGTTTTTAATCAAAACACTAACCTTATCTTTCAAAACCATAATCTTTTGCTTTCCTTTCGTAAAGTATCCTATCTTTCGGTCAAAACAAGGATCCGATGTTTCCTTTTCCTAAAAACTATAATCTATATGTTCTTAATCAAAACCCAAATCTTTTGTTTTCTTTTAGTAATGTCTAATATTTTTCAGTTTTGAATGAAAACCCTAGTGTTTGTCGTCATTTTAAAATGACTCGTAATTGTACACCAACACCCCTAGTCCTCTCTTTTCCTTTCGTAATTCCTACTCTTTTTGAATCAGAACTCTGCATCTAGGTTTTCTTGCGGTAGTGTCACCTTTCTTTAATCAAAAACCTTAATCATAGGTTTTTCTTTTCGTAACGCTATTATACTTGAATCAAAAGCCTGATCCTACGCCCTCAATCAAAACCCTAACGCTTTGTTTTTATTTCGGAATGTCTCGTTTTGCTTTTAATCAAAACACTAATCCTATCTTTCAAAACCATAATCTTTTGCTTTTCTTTCGTAAAGTATCCTATCTCTCGGTCAAAACACGAATCCTAGGTTTCTTTCTTTTAATAACTATATTCTATGTGTTTTTAATCAAAAACCTAATCTTTTGTTTTTCTGTTAGTAATGCCCAATGTTTTTCACTTTTGAATGAAAACCCTAGTCTCCGTTGTCATTTTAAAATAACTCTTATTCTTAAACCAAGACCCCTAGCCGTTTCTTTTCCTTTCGGAATGCCTAATCTTATTGAATCAAAACCCTAATCATAGGCTTTCTTACGGTAGTGTCACCTTTCTTTAATCAAAACCTTAATCATATGTTTTGTTTTTGTAACGCTACTATACTTGAATCAAAGGCCTAACCCTGTGTTTTCCATCAAAACCCTAACGCTTTTGTTTTCTTTTCGGAATGTCTCGTTTTGCTTTTAATCAAAACACTAGCCCAATCTTTCAAAACCGTAATCTTTTGTTTTTCTTTCGCAAAGTATCCTATCTTCCGGTCAAAACACGGATCTTATGTTTCCTTTTCTTAATAACTATAATCCATATGTTTTTTTAATCAAACCCCTAATTATTTGTTTTCTTATACTAATGTCTAATATTTTTCAGTTTTGAATGAAAAACCCTAGTGTCCGTTGTCATTTTAAAATAACCCGTAGTTGTGCTTTCTTTTCCTTTCGAAATACCTACACTTTTTTAATCAAAACCCTAACCCTAGGTTTTCTTGTGATAGTGTCAGCTTTCTTTAATCAAAACCTTGATCATATGTTTTCTTTTTTCGTAACGCTACTATACTTGAATCAAAAGCCTCATCCTACGCTTTCAATCAAAACCCTAACGCTTTGTTTTCATTTCGGAATGTCTCGTTTTGCTTTTAATCAAAGCACTAATCCTATCTTTCAAAACCATAATCTTTTGCTTTTCTTTCGTAAAGTATCCTATCTTTCGGTCAAAACGCGAATCCTAGGTTTCTTTCTTTTAATAACTCCAATCTATACGTTCTTAATCAAAACCCTATCTTTTTGTTTACTTATAGTAATGTATAATATTTTTCAGTTTTGAATAGCAACCCTAGTCTTTGTTGTCGTTTTAGAATGACTCGTATTTTTAAACCAAGACCCCTAGCCATTTCTTTTCCTTTCGGAATACATACTCTTTTTGAATCAAAATCCTAATCGTAGGTTTTTTATGGTAGTGTCACCTTTCTTTAATCAAAACCACGATCACATGTCTTCTTTTCGTAACGCTACTATACTTGAATCAAAAGCCTAATCCTGCGCTTTCAATCAAAACCCTAACGCTTTGTTTTCTTTTCGGAATGTCTCGTTTTGTTTTTAATCAAAACACTAACCTTATCTTTCAAAACCATAATCTTTTGCTTTCCTTTCGTAAAGTATCCTATCTTTCGGTCAAAACAAGGATCCGATGTTTCCTTTTCCTAAAAACTATAATCTATATGTTCTTAATCAAAACCCAAATCTTTTGTTTTCTTTTAGTAATGTCTAATATTTTTCAGTTTTGAATGAAAACCCTAGTGTTTGTCGTCATTTTAAAATGACTCGTAATTGTACACCAACACCCCTAGTCCTCTCTTTTCCTTTCGTAATTCCTACTCTTTTTGAATCAGAACTCTGCATCTAGGTTTTCTTGCGGTAGTGTCACCTTTCTTTAATCAAAAACCTTAATCATAGGTTTTTCTTTTCGTAACGCTATTATACTTGAATCAAAAGCCTGATCCTACGCCCTCAATCAAAACCCTAACGCTTTGTTTTTATTTCGGAATGTCTCGTTTTGCTTTTAATCAAAACACTAATCCTATCTTTCAAAACCATAATCTTTTGCTTTTCTTTCGTAAAGTATCCTATCTCTCGGTCAAAACACGAATCCTAGGTTTCTTTCTTTTAATAACTATATTCTATGTGTTTTTAATCAAAAACCTAATCTTTTGTTTTTCTGTTAGTAATGCCCAATGTTTTTCACTTTTGAATGAAAACCCTAGTCTCCGTTGTCATTTTAAAATAACTCTTATTCTTAAACCAAGACCCCTAGCCGTTTCTTTTCCTTTCGGAATGCCTAATCTTATTGAATCAAAACCCTAATCATAGGCTTTCTTACGGTAGTGTCACCTTTCTTTAATCAAAACCTTAATCATATGTTTTGTTTTTGTAACGCTACTATACTTGAATCAAAGGCCTAACCCTGTGTTTTCCATCAAAACCCTAACGCTTTTGTTTTCTTTTCGGAATGTCTCGTTTTGCTTTTAATCAAAACACTAGCCCAATCTTTCAAAACCGTAATCTTTTGTTTTTCTTTCGCAAAGTATCCTATCTTCCGGTCAAAACACGGATCTTATGTTTCCTTTTCTTAATAACTATAATCCATATGTTTTTTTAATCAAACCCCTAATTATTTGTTTTCTTATACTAATGTCTAATATTTTTCAGTTTTGAATGAAAAACCCTAGTGTCCGTTGTCATTTTAAAATAACCCGTAGTTGTGCTTTCTTTTCCTTTCGAAATACCTACACTTTTTTAATCAAAACCCTAACCCTAGGTTTTCTTGTGATAGTGTCAGCTTTCTTTAATCAAAACCTTGATCATATGTTTTCTTTTTTCGTAACGCTACTATACTTGAATCAAAAGCCTCATCCTACGCTTTCAATCAAAACCCTAACGCTTTGTTTTCATTTCGGAATGTCTCGTTTTGCTTTTAATCAAAGCACTAATCCTATCTTTCAAAACCATAATCTTTTGCTTTTCTTTCGTAAAGTATCCTATCTTTCGGTCAAAACGCGAATCCTAGGTTTCTTTCTTTTAATAACTCCAATCTATACGTTCTTAATCAAAACCCTATCTTTTTGTTTACTTATAGTAATGTATAATATTTTTCAGTTTTGAATAGCAACCCTAGTCTTTGTTGTCGTTTTAGAATGACTCGTATTTTTAAACCAAGACCCCTAGCCATTTCTTTTCCTTTCGGAATACATACTCTTTTTGAATCAAAATCCTAATCGTAGGTTTTTTATGGTAGTGTCACCTTTCTTTAATCAAAACCACGATCACATGTCTTCTTTTCGTAACGCTACTATACTTGAATCAAAAGCCTAATCCTGCGCTTTCAATCAAAACCCTAACGCTTTGTTTTCTTTTCGGAATGTCTCGTTTTGTTTTTAATCAAAACACTAACCTTATCTTTCAAAACCATAATCTTTTGCTTTCCTTTCGTAAAGTATCCTATCTTTCGGTCAAAACAAGGATCCGATGTTTCCTTTTCCTAAAAACTATAATCTATATGTTCTTAATCAAAACCCAAATCTTTTGTTTTCTTTTAGTAATGTCTAATATTTTTCAGTTTTGAATGAAAACCCTAGTGTTTGTCGTCATTTTAAAATGACTCGTAATTGTACACCAACACCCCTAGTCCTCTCTTTTCCTTTCGTAATTCCTACTCTTTTTGAATCAGAACTCTGCATCTAGGTTTTCTTGCGGTAGTGTCACCTTTCTTTAATCAAAAACCTTAATCATAGGTTTTTCTTTTCGTAACGCTATTATACTTGAATCAAAAGCCTGATCCTACGCCCTCAATCAAAACCCTAACGCTTTGTTTTTATTTCGGAATGTCTCGTTTTGCTTTTAATCAAAACACTAATCCTATCTTTCAAAACCATAATCTTTTGCTTTTCTTTCGTAAAGTATCCTATCTCTCGGTCAAAACACGAATCCTAGGTTTCTTTCTTTTAATAACTATATTCTATGTGTTTTTAATCAAAAACCTAATCTTTTGTTTTTCTGTTAGTAATGCCCAATGTTTTTCACTTTTGAATGAAAACCCTAGTCTCCGTTGTCATTTTAAAATAACTCTTATTCTTAAACCAAGACCCCTAGCCGTTTCTTTTCCTTTCGGAATGCCTAATCTTATTGAATCAAAACCCTAATCATAGGCTTTCTTACGGTAGTGTCACCTTTCTTTAATCAAAACCTTAATCATATGTTTTGTTTTTGTAACGCTACTATACTTGAATCAAAGGCCTAACCCTGTGTTTTCCATCAAAACCCTAACGCTTTTGTTTTCTTTTCGGAATGTCTCGTTTTGCTTTTAATCAAAACACTAGCCCAATCTTTCAAAACCGTAATCTTTTGTTTTTCTTTCGCAAAGTATCCTATCTTCCGGTCAAAACACGGATCTTATGTTTCCTTTTCTTAATAACTATAATCCATATGTTTTTTTAATCAAACCCCTAATTATTTGTTTTCTTATACTAATGTCTAATATTTTTCAGTTTTGAATGAAAAACCCTAGTGTCCGTTGTCATTTTAAAATAACCCGTAGTTGTGCTTTCTTTTCCTTTCGAAATACCTACACTTTTTTAATCAAAACCCTAACCCTAGGTTTTCTTGTGATAGTGTCAGCTTTCTTTAATCAAAACCTTGATCATATGTTTTCTTTTTTCGTAACGCTACTATACTTGAATCAAAAGCCTCATCCTACGCTTTCAATCAAAACCCTAACGCTTTGTTTTCATTTCGGAATGTCTCGTTTTGCTTTTAATCAAAGCACTAATCCTATCTTTCAAAACCATAATCTTTTGCTTTTCTTTCGTAAAGTATCCTATCTTTCGGTCAAAACGCGAATCCTAGGTTTCTTTCTTTTAATAACTCCAATCTATACGTTCTTAATCAAAACCCTATCTTTTTGTTTACTTATAGTAATGTATAATATTTTTCAGTTTTGAATAGCAACCCTAGTCTTTGTTGTCGTTTTAGAATGACTCGTATTTTTAAACCAAGACCCCTAGCCATTTCTTTTCCTTTCGGAATACATACTCTTTTTGAATCAAAATCCTAATCGTAGGTTTTTTATGGTAGTGTCACCTTTCTTTAATCAAAACCACGATCACATGTCTTCTTTTCGTAACGCTACTATACTTGAATCAAAAGCCTAATCCTGCGCTTTCAATCAAAACCCTAACGCTTTGTTTTCTTTTCGGAATGTCTCGTTTTGTTTTTAATCAAAACACTAACCTTATCTTTCAAAACCATAATCTTTTGCTTTCCTTTCGTAAAGTATCCTATCTTTCGGTCAAAACAAGGATCCGATGTTTCCTTTTCCTAAAAACTATAATCTATATGTTCTTAATCAAAACCCAAATCTTTTGTTTTCTTTTAGTAATGTCTAATATTTTTCAGTTTTGAATGAAAACCCTAGTGTTTGTCGTCATTTTAAAATGACTCGTAATTGTACACCAACACCCCTAGTCCTCTCTTTTCCTTTCGTAATTCCTACTCTTTTTGAATCAAAACTCTGCATCTAGGTTTTCTTGCGGTAGTGTCACCTTTCTTTAATCAAAAACCTTAATCATAGGTTTTTCTTTTCGTAACGCTATTATACTTGAATCAAAAGCCTGATCCTACGCCCTCAATCAAAACCCTAACGCTTTGTTTTTATTTCGGAATGTCTCGTTTTGCTTTTAATCAAAACACTAATCCTATCTTTCAAAACCATAATCTTTTGCTTTTCTTTCGTAAAGTATCCTATCTCTCGGTCAAAACACGAATCCTAGGTTTCTTTCTTTTAATAACTATATTCTATGTGTTTTTAATCAAAAACCTAATCTTTTGTTTTTCTGTTAGTAATGCCCAATGTTTTTCACTTTTGAATGAAAACCCTAGTCTCCGTTGTCATTTTAAAATAACTCTTATTCTTAAACCAAGACCCCTAGCCGTTTCTTTTCCTTTCGGAATGCCTAATCTTATTGAATCAAAACCCTAATCATAGGCTTTCTTACGGTAGTGTCACCTTTCTTTAATCAAAACCTTAATCATATGTTTTGTTTTTGTAACGCTACTATACTTGAATCAAAGGCCTAACCCTGTGTTTTCCATCAAAACCCTAACGCTTTTGTTTTCTTTTCGGAATGTCTCGTTTTGCTTTTAATCAAAACACTAACCCAATCTTTCAAAACCGTAATCTTTTGTTTTTCTTTCGCAAAGTATCCTATCTTCCGGTCAAAACACGGATCTTATGTTTCCTTTTCTTAATAACTATAATCCATATGTTTTTTTAATCAAACCCCTAATTATTTGTTTTCTTATACTAATGTCTAATATTTTTTTCAGTTTTGAATGAAAAACCCTAGTGTCCGTTGTCATTTTAAAATAACCCGTAGTTGTGCTTTCTTTTCCTTTCGAAATACCTACACTTTTTTAATCAAAACCCTAACCCTAGGTTTTCTTGTGATAGTGTCAGCTTTCTTTAATCAAAACCTTGATCATATGTTTTCTTTTTTCGTAACGCTACTATACTTGAATCAAAAGCCTCATCCTACGCTTTCAATCAAAACCCTAACGCTTTGTTTTTATTTCGGAATGTCTCGTTTTGCTTTTAATCAAAGCACTAATCCTATCTTTCAAAACCATAATCTTTTGCTTTTCTTTCGTAAAGTATCCTATCTTTCGGTCAAAACGCGAATCCTAGGTTTCTTTCTTTTAATAACTCCAATCTATACGTTCTTAATCAAAACCCTATCTTTTTGTTTACTTATAGTAATGTATAATATTTTTCAGTTTTGAATAGCAACCCTAGTCTTTGTTGTCGTTTTAGAATGACTCGTATTTTTAAACCAAGACCCCTAGCCATTTCTTTTGCTTTCGGAATACATACTCTTTTTGAATCAAAATCCTAATCGTAGGTTTTTTATGGTAGTGTCACCTTTCTTTAATCAAAACCATGATCACATGTCTTCTTTTCGTAACGCTACTATACTTGAATCAAAAGCCTAATCCTGCGCTTTCAATCAAAACCCTAACGCTTTGTTTTCTTTTCGGAATGTCTCGTTTTGTTTTTAATCAAAACACTAACCTTATCTTTCAAAACCATAATCTTTTGCTTTCCTTTCGTAAAGTATCCTATCTTTCGGTCAAAACAAGGATCCGATGTTTCCTTTTCCTAAAAACTATAATCTATATGTTCTTAATCAAAACCCAAATCTTTTGTTTTCTTTTAGTAATTTCTAATATTTTTCAGTTTTGAATGAAAACCCTAGTGTTTGTCGTCATTTTAAAATGACTCGTAATTGTACACCAACACCCCTAGTCCTCTCTTTTCCTTTCGTAATTCCTACTCTTTTTGAATCAAAACTCTGCATCTAGGTTTTCTTGCGGTAGTGTCACCTTTCTTTAATCAAAACCTTAATCATAGGTTTTCTTTTCGTAACGCTATTATACTTGAATCAAAAGCCTGATCCTACGCCCTCAATCAAAACCCTAACGCTTTGTTTTTATTTCGGAATGTCTTGTTTTGCTTTTAATCAAAACACTAATCCTATCTTTCAAAACCATAATCTTTTGCTTTTCTTTCGTAAAGTATCCTATCTCTCGGTCAAAACACGAATCATAGGCTTTCTTACGATAGTGTCACCTTTCTTTAATCAAAACCTTAATCATATGTTTTGTTTTTGTAACGCTACTATACTTGAATCAAAGGCCTAACCCTGTGTTTTCCATCAAAACCCTAACGCTTTTGTTTTCTTTTCGGAATGTCTCGTTTTGCTTTTAATCAAAACACTAACCCAATCTTTCAAAACCGTAATCTTTTGTTTTTCTTTCGCAAAGTATCCTATCTTCCGGTCAAAACACGGATCTTATGTTTCCTTTTCTTAATAACTATAATCCATATGTTTTTAATCAAACCCCTAATTATTTGTTTTCTTATACTAATGTCTAATATTTTTCAGTTTTGAATGAAAAACCCTAGTGTCCGTTGTCATTTTAAAATAACCCGTAGTTGTGCTTTCTTTTCCTTTCGAAATACCTACACTTTTTTAATCAAAACCCTAACCCTAGGTTTTCTTGTGATAGTGTCAGCTTTCTTTAATCAAAACCTTGATCATATGTTTTCTTTTTTCGTAACGCTATTATACTTGAATCAAAAGCCTAATCCTACGCTTTCAATCAAAACCCTAACGCTTTGTTTTTATTTCGGAATGTCTCGTTTTGCTTTTAATCAAAGCACTAATCCTATCTTTCAAAACCATAATCTTTTGCTTTTCTTTCGTAAAGTATCCTATCTTTCGGTCAAAACGCGAATCCTAGGTTTCTTTCTTTTAATAACTCCAATCTATACGTTCTTAATCAAAACCCTATCTTTTGTTTACTTATAGTAATGTATAATATTTTTCAGTTTTGAATAGCAACCCTAGTCTTTGTTGTCGTTTTAGAATGACTCGTATTTTTAAACCAAGACCCCTAGCCATTTCTTTTGCTTTCGGAATACATACTCTTTTTGAATCAAAATCCTAATCGTAGGTATTTTATGGTAGTGTCACCTTTCTTTAATCAAAACTACGATCACATGTCTTCTTTTCGTAACGCTACTATACTTGAATCAAAAGCCTAATCCTGCGCTTTCAATCAAAACCCTAACGCTTTGTTTTCTTTTCGGAATGTCTCGTTTTGTTTTTAATCAAAACACTAACCTTATCTTTCAAAACCATAATCTTTTGCTTTCCTTTCGTAAAGTATCCTATCTTTCGGTCAAAACAAGGATCCGATGTTTCCTTTTCCTAAAAACTATAATCTATATGTTCTTAATCAAAACCCAAATCTTTTGTTTTCTTTTAGTAATGTCTAATATTTTTCAGTTTTGAATGAAAACCCTAGTGTTTGTCGTCATTTTAAAATGACTCGTAATTGTACACCAACACCCCTAGTCCTCTCTTTTCCTTTCGTAATTCCTACTCTTTTTGAATCAAAACTCTGCATCTAGGTTTTCTTGCGGTAGTGTCACCTTTCTTTAATCAAAAACCTTAATCATAGGTTTTCTTTTCGTAACGCTATTATACTTGCTATTATACTTGAATCAAAACTCTGCATCTAGGTTTTCTTGCGGTAGTGTCACCTTTCTTTAAGATTACGGTTTTGGTTAAAAAAACATATAGATAGTAGTTATTAAGAAAAGTAAAGATAGGATTTGTGTTTTCACCAAATATAGGAGACTTTATGAAAGAAAAACAAAAGATTATGGTTTGGAAAAATAGAGTTAGTGTTTTGATTAAAAACAAAATGAGACATTCCTAAAAAAAAAAAACAAAGCATTAGTTTTTTGATATAGAGAATGCAATTAAGCTTTTGATTTAAGTATAGTAGGCGTTACAAAAAGAAAACGTAGGATCATTGTTTTGATTAAAGAAAGGTGGCATTACCATAAAAAAAAACCCAGGATTAGTGTTGTGATTAAAAAATAGTAGGTATTCCGAAAAGAAAAGAAAGGGTTAGGTGTCTTGGTTAAAAAATATGAGTCATTTTTAAATGAAAACAAAGAACAGGGTTTTGATTCAAAGCTAAAAAATAGAAGACATTACTATAAGAAAACATACGATTATGGTTTGATTAAAGACAAAACGAGACATTCCGAAAATAAAATATAGCATTAGAGTTTTGATTGAAAGCACAGGATTAGTCTTTTGATTCAAGGATAGTAGGCTTAACGAAAAGAAACATAGGATCACGGTTTTGATTAAAAAAAGGTGCCACTACCATAAAAAAACCCCAGGATTAGTGTTTTGAATAAAAAATAGTAGGTATTCCAAAAAGAAAAGAAAGGTTGAGGTGTCTTGGTTCAAAAATACGAGTCATTTTTATATGAAAACAAAGATTAGGGTTTTGATTCAAAACTAAAAAATAGAAGACATTAGTATAAGCAAACATAAGATTAGGGTTTTGATTAAAAAATATATAGATAGGAGTTATTAAAAAAAGAAAATATAGGATTCATGTTTTGACTGAAAGATTGGAGACTTTAAGAAAGAAAAGCAAAAGATTATGGGTTTGAAAGATAGGGTTAGTGTTTTGATTAAAAACAAAACGAGATAATCCAAAAATAAAACAAAGCATTAGGGTTTTGACTGAAAGTATAGGATTAAGCTTTTGATTCAAGTATAGTAGGCCTAACAAAAAGAAACATAGGATCATTGTTTTGATTAAAAAAATGTGACAATACCATAAGAAAACTCATGCTTGGGGTTTTGATTTAAAAAAAGTAGGTATTCCGAAAAGAAAAGAAATGGTTAGGGCTCTTGGTTCAAAAATACGAGACATTTTTAAATGAAAACAAAGGCTAGGGTTTTGATTCAAAACTGAAAAATAAGAGACATTATTATAAGAAAACAAAAGATTAGGGTTTAGATTAAAAACATATATATAGGAATTTTTAAGAAAAGGGACCATAGGATTCGTGTTTTGACCTAGAGATAGGAGATTTTACGAAAGAAAAGCAAAAGATTATGGCTTTGAAAGATAGGGTTAGTGTTTTCATTAAAAACAAAACCAGACATTCCAAAAATAAAACAAAGCATTAGGGTTTTGATTAAAAGCATAGGTTTTTTCTTTTGATTTAAGTATTGTAGGCTTAACGAAAAGAAATATAGGATCACGGTTTTGATTAAAGAAAGGTGACACTACCGTAACGAAAACCAGGATTTATGTTTTGATTCAAAAATAGTAGGTACTCCGAAAGGAAAAGAAAAGGTTAGGGGTCTTGGTTCAAAATACGAGTACTTTTTAAACGAAAACAATGACTAGGGTATTGATTCGAAACAGAAAAAAAAGAAGACATTAATATAAGAAAACATAAGATTAGTATTTTTATTAAAAACATATAGATAGGCGTTATTAAGAACAGAAAAAATAAGATTCGTGTTTTGATAGAATGATAGAAGACTTTACGAAAGAAAACAAATGATTATGGTTTGAAAGATAGGGTTAGTGTTTTCATTAAAAACAAAACTAGACATTCCGAAAAGAAACCAAAGCATTAGGGTTTTGAATGAAAGCATAGGATTAAGCTTTTGATTCAAGTATAGTAGGCTTTACGAAAAGAAAACATTGAATGAAGGTTTTGATTAAAAGATAGGTGACACTACAATAACAAAACCGAAGATTAGGGTTTTGATTCAAAAATATTAGGTACTCCGAAAATAAAAGAAAGGGTTAAGGGTCTTGATTCAAAAATACGAGTAATATTTAAATGAAAACAAAGACTGGGGATTTGATTCCAAACTGAAAAATAGGAGACATTACTATAAGAAAACATAAGATAGGGATTTGATTAAAAACATATAGATAGGTGTTATTAAGAAAAGGAAACATGAGATTCGTATTTTGACCGAGAGATACGAGACTTTACGAAATAAAAACAAAAGATTATGGTTTTGAAGTCTAGGTTTAGTGTTTTGATTAAAAACAAAACGAGACATTCCAAAAAGAAAACTTAGCGTTAGGGTTTTGATTGAAAGCATAGGATTAGGCTTTAGATTCAAGTGTAGTAGGCTTTACGAAAAGAAACATACGATCAAAGTTTTGATTAAAAAAAGATGACACTACCATAAGAAAACCCAGGATTAGGGTTTTGATTAAAAAATACTAGGTATTACGAAAAGAAAAAAAAGGGTTAGGGGTTCTTGGCTCAAAAACACGAGTCATTTTTAAATGATAACAAAGACTATGGTTTTTATTCAAAACTGAAAAATAGGAGACATTAATATAAGAAAATATAAGATTAGAGTTTTGATTAAAAACATATAGATAGGAGTTATTAAGAAAAAAAAATATAAGATTTGCGTTTTGACGGAAAGATAGGAGACTTTACGAAGGAAAAGTAAAGATTATGGTTTTGAAAGATAGAGTTAGTGTTTCGATTAAAAACAAACGAGACTTTCCGAAAAGAAAACAAAGCATTAGGGTTTTGACTGAAAGCATAGGATTATGCTTTGGGTTCAAGTATAGTAGGCTTAACGAAAGAAACATAAGATCACGGTTTTGATTTGACTATTATTATTAAAACAAATATTATTATTATTATTATTATTATTATTATTATTATTATTATTATTATTACTATTATTAACTATAATTATTAACTCGTGTTAGTATAATAACAATAATAACATTATTTATTATAATTATATTGATAATAAAATAATAACAATATTGTTATTGTCTTACTATATATTGTTACACCCTATCGTAATAATAATTTGATATTGTTATCATTTTTATTATAATAATAATTATTATTATAACAATAATAATGACTTATAATTATTCACTCTTGTTATTATAATAGCAATAATAACATTATTTATTATAATGATATTAATAATAAAATAATAACAATATTGTTATTGTTTTATTATATATTGTTACATCCTATCGTAACAATAATATGATATTGTTATTATTGTTATAATAATAATTATCATGTTTATTATAATACTAATTATTATTATAACAATAATAACAATTGTTACTATAAATAATATTAAAATAATAATTATTCTGTAAAAATGCATTTTTGACGTCCAGTTGGCGTAGTTCCCAATCTGAACTGACGGAGAATGAAAGCACTAGATGGATGGTGCTAGGCCGAGCAACACGACTAAAAGTGTCATCATAGTCAATTCCTGGTTGTTGGGTATAACCCTTAGCAACTAAACGAACTCTGTATCTATCCTATAATAATTATAGGATAACAATTAATTAATTGGTAAGTGGATGATTAATATAATTATTAATCATCCACTTCCTTGATAATAATACTATAGTAATAAGTAATAATATAATAATATATATAATAAGTAGATAAAATTAATATTGTGTCAACTATTATTTTTTTGAATAATAAATAATTGATAATATTATCATTATAATAATAACAATAATAATTATTGTTTCAAGCAACTATTAATAATATTATTATTGTTATTAATATTATTATCATTTTTATTATAATAATAATTATTATTATAACAATAATAATGACTAATAATAATAATAATAATAATAATAATCATCATCATCATCATCTTTAATTATTATTATTTGTCACGCTAGCAATTATTATTTCCAGGGTGACAAATTTCAAGGAAATTATTAATAATAATAATAATAATAATATATTATTATTATTATTATTATTATTATTGATAGGTAACAATAGGATTATTTAATAATTATTATTAATATCAATGATAATAATAATAATTATTATCCGCTTGTGTATAATAAATCTATGTTGGCCTTGTCATTATTATCATAATTGTTGTTATTAATATTATTATTTGCAATAATAATAATATTGTAATAATAATAATTATTATTATTATTATTATTATAACAACAACAATAATAATATAATAATAATAGTAAAAATAATAATAACAATAATAGTAATAATAATAATAATAATAAATATTTTTATTAATATTATAATAATATAATATTATTATTATAATAATAATATTATTAATTATTATTATTATAATATTATTACTTGTTGATAAAATAACAATACCACATGAATAGGTATTATTTGATAATAATAGTAATAATCGCAAAGAATGTGAGCTTTACCAATTTGAAGAATGACAAAGGAGCCCAAGGGTCATCGGTGCCAAACAAAAGTGCAAGTTTGTTCTTCTTGTCTCTCATGAATTCCCAATCAGGCTCTTCAGTAAACTACAAAAAGCAGCTTCTTTTCTCATGACAAACACATGCATTAATCTAATCAGAGGGAGATAGTTTAACATGTAACTCTTTTGATAAATCAAGCAATACCTCTGCAAATTCTGTCAAGACCATGTAAAGGACATTACGCATAGTATAGTACTGCACAAATTTATAAAAGAATAGGGAGTTATTCTTATGTTATGCTAGAATGTGAACATGATAGGGTCATAACAAATTATTATTGTTAATTAAATAGTGTTATTATCATAATAATGATAACAAATTAATAAGTGATTATCACAAATTATATTACAAGGTCCGATTGATAAGAAATAATTTGTTATTATTGTTAACTGACAAACCGTGTTAATATTAAAATAATAATTATTGTAGAATAATAATAATAATAATAATAATAATAATAATAATAATAATAATAATAATAATAACATAAGTTAAATTATTATTGTTATGCTTGTTATTATTATTAATATTATCATATATATAATTATTATTATTGTTTAAAGTAAAATCTGTCCCCGAAAGCAAAATTGCGAAGATTTCAAATTGAATTCAAACCAAACAATGCATTCAGAAGAGAGAGAGAGAGAGAGAGAGAGATAACTTATCTCCATGCCAGATAGAATTGCGGGTGGAACTTCGACCAAATCCTTCAAGTTCCGCTCTGGCAGGATCACCCTCTTGATCCTGTATCGATGTGCTGCTAATACATGTAAAAAAGAATCCAAAAGCCAATGTATGGTATAAGTGAATTCATTTTATCAAGAGGGTTGTAAAACATGACGAATGGTGCATGCCTTATCCTTGATACCGCCAACAGGTAACACAAGTCCTCTGAGAATCATCTCTCCGGTCATAGTAATGTCCGCTCGAACTTTTCTTTGACTGAACAATGATACTAATGATGTTACTAAAGTAACTCCAGCTGAAGGTCCATCTTTTGGCACAGCTCCAGCAGGAAAATGTATATGAATGTCTCAATTTTCCAACAAATTTATTTCATTAGGAGAGGCCAGCTTCAGGTCTGCTTCTCTTACTCTTACCTGACAAAATGATGACCACACTCCATTAGCTATGGATGGAATTCTATAACATACATGCGTGATACGTGCAAGCCCTGCGAAGGATGTACCATCATGCACGCACTACATGCTCATAAATATGTTGATTCTTATCCAGTGAAAAATAAATAAAAATATATATAATCAGGATGTAGTATTAATGTCTATCCCATTTCTCTTTAAATGAGGATGTAGTATTAATATCTGTCCCATTTCTCTTTCAATGGAGATGAGACATTAAATGTCATTTGTCACATGAAGAGTAAATGCTATAATCTTCCGTGTCTATGCTATGTCATAAATATAGTTGATATGGCCAAAGAACAGAACAGAAGAATAAACCAAGAATTTAGTCTATGATCTTGTTAGATGCTTCTGAAAATCAGTAACCTGCGAGTTGGGCTACCTACAACTTAGCATCTGGACATCATCAATAGAAGTTAAAACAATATTGTATTGATATTCATGACCATTGGCAATACAAGATGTAACAGACAAAAGAGAACAAATATTTACCCATGTCAGAGCTATTTGTGCCGATTCTTTAATAACATCACCAAGTTGCCCAGTGAGATGCAAATCACCCTTGCCCACCATTGTTGTGGCCTTGACAAATTGAACTTCGTTACCAAAGAATGTCCATACAAGTCCAACTGATACCCTAGGAGTTGCCACACGTTCAGCTATTTCTCTATCATCAAACCGTGGAGGCTGGTATTTCCAGAAAAAAAAACACTAAACTTTAGCGACTATTTTACAAAAGGTTTGTCTAGGACTCATTGCAATGAGGAGAATTTCAGGAAATAGCTCAAGTTTGAAAATAGGAAATTGCAATACCCCTAACACTTTTTCCAGCATAGCCTCATCCACAACTAATGCCGAGGTGCTTCTAAGAGCATTTGAGATTTCATTGCCATTAACACCCATAGGATCAGGCTTTTGATTCAAGTATAATAGCGTTAGGGTTTTGATTGAAAGCGTAGGATCAGGCTTTTGATTCAAGTATAATAGCGTTACGAAAAAAGAAAACATATGATCAAGGTTTTGATTAAAGAAAGCTGACACTATCACAAGAAAAGCTAGGGTTAGGGTTCCGATTAAAAAAGTGTAGGTATTTCGAAAGGAAAAGAAAGCACAACTACGGGTTATTTTAAAATGACAACGGACACTAGGGTTTTCATTCAAAACTGAAAAATATTAGACATTAGTATAAGAAAACAAATAATTAGCGGTTTGATTAAAAACATATGGATTATAGTTACTAAGAAAAGGAAACATAAGATCCGTGTTTTGACCGGAAGATAGGATACTTTGCGAAAAGAAACACAAAAGATTACGGTTTTGAAAGATTGGGTTAGTGTTTTGATTAAAAACAAAACGAGACATTACGAAAAGAAAACAAAAGCGTTAGGGTTTTGATGGAAAACACAGGATTAGGCCTTTGATTCAAGTATAGTAGCGTTACAAAAACAAAACATATGATTAAGGTTTTGATTAAAGAAAGGTGGCACTACCGTAAGAAAGCCTATTATTAGGCTTTTGATTCAATAAGATTAGGCATTCCGAAAGGAAAAGAAACGGCTAGGGGTCTTGGTTTAAGGATACGAGTTATTTTAAAATGACAACGGAGACTAGGGTTTTCATTCAAAAGTGAAAAACATTGGACATTACTAACAGAAAAACAAAAGATTAGGTTTTTGATGAAGCACACATAGAATATAGTTATTAAAAGAAAGAAACCTAGGATTCGTGTTTTGACCGAGAGATAGGATACTTTACGAAAGAAAAGCAAAAGATTATGGTTTTGAAAGATAGGATTAGTGTTTTGATTAAAAGCAAAACGAGACATTCCGAAATAAAAACAAAGCGTTAGGGTTTTGATTGAGAGCGTAGGATCAGGCTTTTGATTCAAGTATAATAGCGTTACGAAAAGAAAACCTATGATTAAGGTTTTTGATTAAAGAAAGGTGACACTACCGCAAGAAAACCTAGATGCAGAGTTTTGTTTCAAAAAGAGTAGGAATTACGAAAGGAAAAGAGAGGACTAGGGGTGTTGGTGTACAATTACGAGTCATTTTAAAATGACGACAAACACTAGGGTTTTCATTCAAAACTGAAAAATATTAGACATTACTAAAAGAAAACAAAAGAGTTGGGTTTTGATTAAGAACATATAGATTATAGTTTTTAGGAAAAGGAAACATCGGATCCTTGTTTTGAACGAAAGATAGGATACTTTACGAAAGGAAAGCAAAAGATTATGGTTTTGAAAGATAAGGTTAGTGTTTTGATTAAAAACAAAACGAGACATTCCGAAAAGAAAACAAAGCATTAGGGTTTTGATTGAAAGCATTGGATTAGGCTTTGATTCAAGTATAGTAGCGTTGCAAAAAGAAGACATGTGATCGTGGTTTTGATTAAAGAAAGGTGACACTACCATAAAAAACCTACGATTAGGATTTTGATTCAAAAAGAGTGTGTATTCCGAAAGGAAAAGAAATGGCTAGGGGTCTTGGTTTAAAAATATGAGTCATTCTAAAACGACAACAAAGACTAGGGTTGCTATTCAAAACTGAAAAAATATTATACATTACTATAAGTAAACAAAGATAGGGTTTTGATTAAGAACGTATAGATTGGAGTTATTAAAAGAAAGAAACCTAGGATTCGCGTTTTGACCGAAAGATAGGATACTTTACGAAAGAAAAGCAAAAGATTATGGTTTTGAAAGATAGGATTAGTGTTTTGATTAAAAGCAAAACGAGACATTCCGAAATAAAAACAAAGCGTTAGGGTTTTGATTGAAAGCGTAGGATCAGGCTTTTGATTCAAGTATAATAGCGTTACGAAAAAATAAAACATATGATCAAGGTTTTGATTAAAGAAAGCTGACACTATCACAAGAAAAACTAGGGTTAGGGTTCCGATTAAAAAAGTGTAGGTATTTCGAAAGGAAAAGAAAGCACAACTACGGGTTATTTTAAAATGACAACGGACACTAGGGTTTTTTATTCAAAACTGAAAATATTAGACATTAGTATAAGAAAACAAATAATTAGCGGTTTGATTAAAAACATATGGATTATAGTTACTAAGAAAAGGAAACATAAGATCCGTGTTTTGACCGGAAGATAGAATACTTTGCGAAAGAAACACAAAAGATTACGGTTTTGAAAGATTGGGTTAGTGTTTTGATTAAAAACAAAACGAGACATTACGAAAAGAAAACAAAAGCGTTAGGGTTTTGATGGAAAACACAGGATTAGGCCTTTGATTCAAGTATAGTAGCGTTACAAAAACAAAACATATGATTAAGGTTTTGATTAAAGAAAGGTGGCACTACCGTAAGAAAGCCTATGATTAGGCTTTTGATTCAATAAGATTAGGCATTCCGAAAGGAAAAGAAACGGCTAGGGGTCTTGGTTTAAGGATACGAGTTATTTTAAAATGACAACGGAGACTAGGGTTTTCATTCAAAAGTGAAAAACATTGGACATTACTAACAGAAAAACAAAAGATTAGGTTTTTGATGAAGCACACATAGAATATAGTTATTAAAAGAAAGAAACCCAGGATTCGTGTTTTGACCGAGAGATAGGATACTTTACGAAAGAAAAGCAAAAGATTATGGTTTTGAAAGATAGGATTAGTGTTTTGATTAAAAGCAAAACGAGACATTCCGAAATAAAAACAAAGCGTTAGGGTTTTGATTGAGAGCGTAGGATCAGGCTTTTGATTCAAGTATAATAGCGTTACGAAAAGAAAACCTATGATTAAGGTTTTTGATTAAAGAAAGGTGACACTACCGCAAGGAAAACCTAGGTGCAGAGTTTTGATTCAAAAAGAGTAGGGAATTACGAAAGGAAAAGAGAGGACTAGGGGTGTTGGTGTACAATTACGAGTCATTTTAAAATGACGACAAACACTAGGGTTTTCATTCAAAACTGAAAAATATTAGACATTACTAAAAGAAAACAAAAGTATTGGGTTTTGATTAAGAACATATAGATTATAGTTTTTAGGAAAAGGAAACATCGGATCCTTGTTTTGACCGAAAGATAGGATACTTTACGAAAGGAAAGCAAAAAGATTATGGTTTTGAAAGATAAGGTTAGTGTTTTGATTAAAAACAAAACGAGACATTCCGAAAAGAAAACAAAGCATTAGGGTTTTGATTGAAAGCATTGGATTAGGCTTTTGATTCAAGTATAGTAGCGTTACAAAAAGAAGACATGTGATCGTGGTTTTGATTAAAGAAAGGTGACACTACCATAAAAAACCTACGATTAGGATTTTGATTCAAAAAGAGTGTGTATTCCGAAAGGAAAAGAAATGGCTAGGGGTCTTGGTTTAAAAATATGAGTCATTCTAAAACGACAACAAAGACTAGGGTTGCTATTCAAAACTGAAAAATATTATACATTACTATAAGTAAACAAAAGATAGGGTTTTGATTAAGAACGTATAGATTGGAGTTATTAAAAGAAAGAAAACTAGGATTCGCGTTTTGACCGAAAGATAGGATACTTTACGAAAGAAAGCAAAGATTACGGTTTGAAAGATAGGATTAATGTTTTGATTAAAAGCAAAACGAGACATTCCGAAATAAAAACAAAGCGTTAGGGTTTTGATTAAAAGCGTTAGGATCAGGCTTTTGATTCAAGTATAATAGCGTTACGGAAAAAGAAAACATATGATCGAGGTTTTGATTAAAGAAAGCTGACACTATCACAAGAAAACCTAGGGTTAGGGTTCTGATTAAAAAAGTGTAGGTATTTCGAAAGGAAAAAAAAAGTACAACTGCGGGTTATTTTAAAATGACAACGGACACTAGGGTTTTTCATTCAAAACTGAAAAATATTAGACATTGTATAAGAAAACAAATAATTAGGGGTTTGATTAAAAACATATGGATTATAGTTATTAAGAAAAGGAAACAAAAGATCCGTGTTTTGACCGGAAGATAGGATACTTTGCGAAAGAAAGAAAACAAATGATTACGGTTTTGAAAGATTGGGTTAGTGTTTCGATTAAAAACAAAACGAGACATTCCGAAAAGAAAACAAAAGCGTTAGGGTTTTGATGGACAACACAGGAGTAGGCCTTTGATTCAAGTGTAGTAGCGTTACAAAAACAAAACATATGATTAAGGTTTGATTAAAGAAAGGTGGCACTACCGTAAGAAAGCCTATGATTAGGGTTTTGATTCAATAAGATTAGGCATTCCGAAAGGAAAAGAAACGGCTAGGGGCCTTGGTTTAAGGATACGAGTTATTTTAAAATGACAACGGAGACTAGGGTTTTCATTCAAAAGTGAAAAACATTGGACATTACTAACAGAAAAAACAAAAGATTAGGTTTTTGATTAAAAACACATAGAATATAGTCATTAAAAGAAAGAAACCCAGGATTCGTGTTTTGACCGAGAGATAGGATACTTTACGAAAGAAAAGCAAAAGATTATGGTTTTGAAAGATAGGATTAGTGTTTTGATTAAAAGCAAAACGAGACATTCCGAAATAAAAACAAAGCGTTAGGGTTTTGATTGAGAGCGTAGGATCAGGCTTTTGATTCAAGTATAATAGCGTTACGAAAAGAAAACCTATGATTAAGGTTTTGATTTAAAGAAAGGTGACACTACCGCAAGAAAACCTAGGTGCAGAGTTTTGATTCAAAAAGAGTAGGAATTACGAAAGGAAAAGAGAGGGACTAGGGGTGTTGGTGTACAATACGAGTCTTTTAAAATGACGACAAACACTAGGGTTTTCATTCAAAACTGAAAAATATTAGACATTACTAAAAGAAAACAAAAGATTGGGTTTTGATTAAGAACATATAGATTATAGTTTTTAGGAAAAGGAAACATCGGATCCTTGTTTTGACCGAAAGATAGGATACTTTACGAAAGGAAAGCAAAAGATTATGGTTTTGAAAGATAAGGTTAGTGTTTTGATAAAAACAAACGAGGACATTCCGAAAAGAAAACAAAGCATTAGGGTTTTGATTGAAAGCATTGGATTAGGCTTTTGATTCAAGTATAGTAGCGTTACAAAAAGAAGACATGTGATCGTGGTTTTGATTAAAGAAAGGTGACACTACCATAAAAAACCTACGATTAGGATTTGATTCAAAAGAGTATGTATTCCGAAAGGAAAGAAATGGCTAGGGGTCTTGGTTTAAAAATATGAGTCATTCTAAAACGACAACAAAGACTAGGGTTGCTATTCAAAACTGAAAAATATTATACACTACTATAAGTAAACAAAAGATAGGGTTTTGATTAAGAACGTATAGATTGGAGTTATTAAAAGAAAGAAAACTAGGATTCGCGTTTTGACCGAAAGATAGGATACTTTACGAAAGAAAAGCAAAAGATTACGGTTTTGAAAGATAGGATTAGTGTTTTGATTAAAAGCAAAACGAGACATTCCGAAATAAAACAAAGCGTTAGGGTTTTGATTGAAAGCGTAGGATCAGGCTTTTGATTCAAGTATAATAGCGTTACGGAAAAAGAAAACATATGATCAAGGTTTTGATTAAAGAAAGCTGACACTATCACAAGAAAACCTAGGGTTAGGGTTCTGATTAAAAAAGTGTAGGTATTTCGAAAGGAAAGAAAGTACAACTACGGTTTATTTTAAAATGACAACGGAACACTTGGGTTTTTCATTCAAAACTGAAAAATATTAGACATTAGTATAAGAAAACAAATAACTAGGGGTTTGATTAAAAAACATATGGATTATAGTTATTAAGAAAAGGAAACAAAAGATCCGTGTTTTGACCGGACGATAGGATACTTTGCGGAAAGAAAAACAAATGATTACGGTTTTGAAAGATTGGGTTAGTTTTCGATTAAAACAAAACGAGGCATTTCCGAAAAGAAAACAAAAGCGTTAGGGTTTGATGGAAAACCACAGGAGTAGGCCTTTGATTCAAGTATAGTAGCGTTACAAAAACAAAACATATGATTAAGGTTTTGATTAAAGAAAAGGTGGCAATACGTAAGAAAGCCTATGATTAGGGTTTTGATTCAATAAGATTAGGCATTCCGAAAGGAAAAGAAACGGCTAGGGGCCTTGGTTTAAGAATACGAGTTATTTTAAAATGACAACGGAGACTAGGGTTTCATTCAAAAGTGAAAAACATTGGACATTACTAACAGAAAAACAAAAGATTAGGTTTTGATTAAAAACACATAGAATATAGTCATTAAAAGAAAGAAACCCAGGATTCGTGTTTTGACCGGGAGATAGGATACTTTACGAAAGAAAAGCAAACGATTATGGTTTTGAAAGATAGGATTAGTGTTTTGATGTAAAAGCAAAACGAGACATTCCGAAATAAAAACAAAGCGGTAGGGTTTGATTGAGAGCGTAGGATCAGGCTTTGATTCAAGTATAA
>CM037011.1:14382956-14416674 GCA_020875875.1 Dioscorea alata
CTTTCGCAAAGTATCCTATCTTCCGGTCAAAACACGGATCTTTGTTTCCTTTTCTTAATAACTATAATCCATATGTTTTTAATCAAACCCCTAGTTATTTGTTTTCTTATCTAATGTCTAATATTTTTCAGTTTTGAATGAAAAACCCTAGTGTCCGTTGTCATTTTAAAATAACCCGTAGTTGTACTTTCTTTTCCTTTCGAATACCTACACTTTTTAATCAGAACCCTAACCCTAGGTTTTCTTGTGATAGTGTCAGCTTTCTTTAATCAAAACCTTGATCATATGTTTTCTTTTTCCGTAACGCTATTATACTTGAATCAAAAGCCTGATCCTACGCTTTCAATCAAAACCCTAACGCTTTGTTTTTATTTCGAATGTCTCGTTTTGCTTTTAATCAAAACACTAATCCTATCTTTCAAAACCGTAATCTTTTGCTTTTCTTTCGTAAAGTATCCTATCTTTCGGTCAAAACGCGAATCCTAGTTTTCTTTCTTTTAATAACTCCAATCTATACGTTCTTAATCAAAACCCTATCTTTTGTTTACTTATAGTAGTGTATAATATTTTTCAGTTTTGAATAGCAACCCTAGTCTTTGTTGTCGTTTTAGAATGACTCATATTTTTAACCAAGACCCCTAGCCATTTCTTTTCCTTTCGGAATACATACTCTTTTTGAATCAAAATCCTAATCGTAGGTTTTTTTATGGTAGTGTCACCTTTCTTTAATCAAAACCACGATCACATGTCTTCTTTTTGTAACGCTACTATACTTGAATCAAAAGCCTAATCCAATGCTTTCAATCAAAACCCTAATGCTTTGTTTCTTTTCGGAATGTCTCGTTTTGTTTTTAATCAAAACACTAACCTTATCTTTCAAAACCATAATCTTTTGCTTTCCTTTCGTAAAGTATCCTATCTTTCGGTCAAAACAAGGATCCGATGTTTCCTTTTCCTAAAAACTATAATCTATATGTTCTTAATCAAAACCCAAATCTTTTGTTTTCTTTTAGTAATGTCTAATATTTTTCAGTTTTGAATGAAAACCCTAGTGTTGTCGTCATTTTAAAATGACTCGTAATTGTACACCAACACCCCTAGTCCTCTCTTTTCCTTTCGTAATTCCTACTCTTTTTGAATCAAAACTCTGCACCTAGGTTTTCTTGCGGTAGTGTCACCTTCTTTAATCAAAAACCTTAATCATAGGTTTTCTTTTCGTAACGCTATTATACTTGAATCAAAAGCCTGATCCTACGCTCTCAATCAAAACCCTAACGCTTTGTTTTTATTTCGGAATGTCTCGTTTTGCTTTTAATCAAAACACTAATCCTATCTTTCAAAACCATAATCTTTTGCTTTTCTTTCGTAAAGTATCCTATCTCTCGGTCAAAACACGAATCCTGGGTTTCTTTCTTTTAATGACTATATTCTATGTGTTTTTAATCAAAAACCTAATCTTTTGTTTTTCTGTTAGTAATGTCCAATGTTTTTCACTTTTGAATGAAAACCCTAGTCTCCGTTGTCATTTTAAAATAACTCGTATTCTTAAACCAAGGCCCCTAGCCGTTTCTTTTCCTTTCGGAATGCCTAATCTTATTGAATCAAAACCCTAATCATAGGCTTTCTTACGGTAGTGCCACCTTTTCTTTAATCAAAACCTTAATCATATGTTTTGTTTTTGTAACGCTACTATACTTGAATCAAAGGCCTACTCCTGTGTTTTCCATCAAAACCCTAACGCTTTTGTTTTCTTTTCGGAATGCCTCGTTTTGTTTTTAATCGAAACACTAACCCAATCTTTCAAAACCGTAATCATTTGTTTTTCTTTCGCAAAGTATCCTATCTTCCGGTCAAAACACGGATCTTTTGTTTCCTTTTCTTAATAACTATAATCCATATGTTTTTAATCAAACCCCTAGTTATTTGTTTTCTTATACTAATGTCTAATATTTTTCAGTTTTGAATGAAAAACCCTAGTGTCCGTTGTCATTTTAAAATAACCCGTAGTTGTACTTTCTTTTCCTTTCGAAATACCTACACTTTTTTAATCAGAACCCTAACCCTAGGTTTTCTTGTGATAGTGTCAGCTTTCTTTAATCAAAACCTTGATCATATGTTTTCTTTTTCCGTAACGCTATTATACTTGAATCAAAAGCCTGATCCTACGCTTTCAATCAAAACCCTAACGCTTTGTTTTTATTTCGGAATGTCTCGTTTTGCTTTTAATCAAAACACTAATCCTATCTTTCAAAACCGTAATCTTTTGCTTTTCTTTCGTAAAGTATCCTATCTTTCGGTCAAAACGCGAATCCTAGTTTTCTTTCTTTTAATAACTCCAATCTATACGTTCTTAATCAAAACCCTATCTTTTGTTTACTTATAGTAGTGTATAATATTTTTCAGTTTTGAATAGCAACCCTAGTCTTTGTTGTCGTTTTAGAATGACTCATATTTTTAAACCAAGACCCCTAGCCATTTCTTTTCCTTTCGGAATACATACTCTTTTTGAATCAAAATCCTAATCGTAGGTTTTTTATGGTAGTGTCACCTTTCTTTAATCAAAACCACGATCACATGTCTTCTTTTTGTAACGCTACTATACTTGAATCAAAAGCCTAATCCAATGCTTTCAATCAAAACCCTAATGCTTTGTTTTCTTTTCGGAATGTCTCGTTTTGTTTTTAATCAAAACACTAACCTTATCTTTCAAAACCATAATCTTTTTCTTTCCTTTCGTAAAGTATCCTATCTTTCGGTCAAAACAAGGATCCGATGTTTCCTTTTCCTAAAAACTATAATCTATATGTTCTTAATCAAAACCCAAATCTATTGTTTTCTTTTAGTAATGTCTAATATTTTTCAGTTTTGAATGAAAACCCTAGTGTTGTCGTCATTTTAAAATGACTCGTAATTGTACACCAACACCCCTAGTCCTCTCTTTTCCTTTCGTAATTCCTACTCTTTTTGAATCAAAACTCTGCACCTAGGTTTTCTTGCGGTAGTGTCACCTTTCTTTAATCAAAAACCTTAATCATAGGTTTTCTTTTCGTAACGCTATTATACTTGAATCAAAAGCCTGATCCTACGCTCTCAATCAAAACCCTAACGCTTTGTTTTTATTTCGGAATGTCTCGTTTTGCTTTTAATCAAAACACTAATCCTATCTTTCAAAACCATAATCTTTTGCTTTTCTTTCGTAAAGTATCCTATCTCTCGGTCAAAACACGAATCCTGGGTTTCTTTCTTTTAATGACTATATTCTATGTGTTTTTAATCAAAAACCTAATCTTTTGTTTTTCTGTTAGTAATGTCCAATGTTTTTCACTTTTGAATGAAAACCCTAGTCTCCGTTGTCATTTTAAAATAACTCGTATTCTTAAACCAAGGCCCCTAGCCGTTTCTTTTCCTTTCGGAATGCCTAATCTTATTGAATCAAAACCCTAATCATAGGCTTTCTTACGGTAGTGCCACCTTTTCTTTAATCAAAACCTTAATCATATGTTTTGTTTTTGTAACGCTACTATACTTGAATCAAAGGCCTACTCCTGTGTTTTCCATCAAAACCCTAACGCTTTTGTTTTCTTTTCGGAATGCCTCGTTTTGTTTTTAATCGAAACACTAACCCAATCTTTCAAAACCGTAATCATTTGTTTTTCTTTCGCAAAGTATCCTATCTTCCGGTCAAAACACGGATCTTTTGTTTCCTTTTCTTAATAACTATAATCCATATGTTTTTAATCAAACCCCTAGTTATTTGTTTTCTTATACTAATGTCTAATATTTTTCAGTTTTGAATGAAAAACCCAAGTGTCCGTTGTCATTTTAAAATAACCCGTAGTTGTACTTTCTTTTCCTTTCGAAATACCTACACTTTTTTAATCAGAACCCTAACCCTAGGTTTTCTTGTGATAGTGTCAGCTTTCTTTAATCAAAACCTTGATCATATGTTTTCTTTTTCCGTAACGCTATTATACTTGAATCAAAAGCCTGATCCTACGCTTTCAATCAAAACCCTAACGCTTTGTTTTTATTTCGGAATGTCTCGTTTTGCTTTTAATCAAAACACTAATCCTATCTTTCAAAACCGTAATCTTTTGCTTTTCTTTCGTAAAGTATCCTATCTTTCGGTCAAAACGCGAATCCTAGTTTTCTTTCTTTTAATAACTCCAATCTATACGTTCTTAATCAAAACCCTATCTTTTGTTTACTTATAGTAGTGTATAATATTTTTCAGTTTTGAATAGCAACCCTAGTCTTTGTTGTCGTTTTAGAATGACTCATATTTTTAAACCAAGACCCCTAGCCATTTCTTTTCCTTTCGGAATACATACTCTTTTTGAATCAAAATCCTAATCGTAGGTTTTTTATGGTAGTGTCACCTTTCTTTAATCAAAACCACGATCACATGTCTTCTTTTTGTAACGCTACTATACTTGAATCAAAAGCCTAATCCAATGCTTTCAATCAAAACCCTAATGCTTTGTTTTCTTTTCGGAATGTCTCGTTTTGTTTTTAATCAAAACACTAACCTTATCTTTCAAAACCATAATCTTTTGCTTTCCTTTCGTAAAGTATCCTATCTTTCGGTCAAAACAAGGATCCGATGTTTCCTTTTCCTAAAAACTATAATCTATATGTTCTTAATCAAAACCCAAATCTTTTGTTTTCTTTTAGTAATGTCTAATATTTTTCAGTTTTGAATGAAAACCCTAGTGTTTGTCGTCATTTTAAAATGACTCGTAATTGTACACCAACACCCCTAGTCCTCTCTTTTCCTTTCGTAATTCCTACTCTTTTTGAATCAAAACTCTGCACCTAGGTTTTCTTGCGGTAGTGTCACCTTTCTTTAATCAAAAACCTTAATCATAGGTTTTCTTTTCGTAACGCTATTATACTTGAATCAAAAGCCTGATCCTACGCTCTCAATCAAAACCCTAACGCTTTGTTTTTATTTCGGAATGTCTCGTTTTGCTTTTAATCAAAACACTAATCCTATCTTTCAAAACCATAATCTTTTGCTTTTCTTTCGTAAAGTATCCTATCTCTCGGTCAAAACACGAATCCTGGGTTTCTTTCTTTTAATGACTATATTCTATGTGTTTTTAATCAAAAACCTAATCTTTTGTTTTTTCTGTTAGTAATGTCCAATGTTTTTCACTTTTGAATGAAAACCCTAGTCTCCGTTGTCATTTTAAAATAACTCGTATCCTTAAACCAAGGCCCCTAGCCGTTTCTTTTCCTTTCGGAATGCCTAATCTTATTGAATCAAAACCCTAATCATAGGCTTTCTTACGGTAGTGCCACCTTTCTTTAATCAAAACCTTAATCATATGTTTTGTTTTTGTAACGCTACTACACTTGAATCAAAGGCCTACTCCTGTGTTTTCCATCAAAACCCTAACGCTTTTGTTTTCTTTTCGGAATGTCTCGTTTTGTTTTTAATCGAAACACTAACCCAATCTTTCAAAACCGTAATCATTTGTTTTTCTTTCGCAAAGTATCCTATCTTCCGGTCAAAACACGGATCTTTTGTTTCCTTTTCTTAATAACTATAATCCATATGTTTTTAATCAAACCCCTAATTATTTGTTTTCTTATACTAATGTCTAATATTTTTCAGTTTTGAATGAAAAACCCTAGTGTCCGTTGTCATTTTAAAATAACCCGCAGTTGTACTTTTTTTTCCTTTCGAAATACCTACACTTTTTTAATCAGAACCCTAACCCTAGGTTTTCTTGTGATAGTGTCAGCTTTCTTTAATCAAAACCTCGATCATATGTTTTCTTTTTCCGTAACGCTATTATACTTGAATCAAAAGCCTGATCCTACGCTTTTAATCAAAACCCTAACGCTTTGTTTTTATTTCGGAATGTCTCGTTTTGCTTTTAATCAAAACATTAATCCTATCTTTCAAAACCGTAATCTTTTGCTTTTCTTTCGTAAAGTATCCTATCTTTCGGTCAAAACGCGAATCCTAGTTTTCTTTCTTTTAATAACTCCAATCTATACGTTCTTAATCAAAACCCTATCTTTTGTTTACTTATAGTAATGTATAATATTTTTCAGTTTTGAATAGCAACCCTAGTCTTTGTTGTCGTTTTAGAATGACTCATATTTTTAAACCAAGACCCCTAGCCATTTCTTTTCCTTTCGGAATACACACTCTTTTTGAATCAAAATCCTAATCGTAGGTTTTTTATGGTAGTGTCACCTTTCTTTAATCAAAACCACGATCACATGTCTTCTTTTTGTAACGCTACTATACTTGAATCAAAAGCCTAATCCAATGCTTTCAATCAAAACCCTAATGCTTTGTTTTCTTTTCGGAATGTCTCGTTTTGTTTTTAATCAAAACACTAACCTTATCTTTCAAAACCATAATCTTTTGCTTTCCTTTCGTAAAGTATCCTATCTTTCGGTCAAAACAAGGATCCGATGTTTCCTTTTCCTAAAAACTATAATCTATATGTTCTTAATCAAAACCCAAATCTTTTGTTTTCTTTTAGTAATGTCTAATATTTTTCAGTTTTGAATGAAAACCCTAGTGTTTGTCGTCATTTTAAAATGACTCGTAATTGTACACCAACACCCCTAGTCCTCTCTTTTCCTTTCGTAATTCCTACTCTTTTTGAATCAAAACTCTGCACCTAGGTTTTCTTGCGGTAGTGTCACCTTTCTTTAATCAAAAACCTTAATCATAGGTTTTCTTTTCGTAACGCTATTATACTTGAATCAAAAGCCTGATCCTACGCTCTCAATCAAAACCCTAACGCTTTGTTTTTATTTCGGAATGTCTCGTTTTGCTTTTAATCAAAACACTAATCCTATCTTTCAAAACCATAATCTTTTGCTTTTCTTTCGTAAAGTATCCTATCTCTCGGTCAAAACACGAATCCTGGGTTTCTTTCTTTTAATAACTATATTCTATGTGTGCTTCATCAAAAACCTAATCTTTTGTTTTTCTGTTAGTAATGTCCAATGTTTTTCACTTTTGAATGAAAACCCTAGTCTCCGTTGTCATTTTAAAATAACTCGTATCCTTAAACCAAGACCCCTAGCCGTTTCTTTTCCTTTCGGAATGCCTAATCTTATTGAATCAAAAGCCTAATCATAGGCTTTCTTACGGTAGTGCCACCTTTCTTTAATCAAAACCTTAATCATATGTTTTGTTTTTGTAACGCTACTATACTTGAATCAAAGGCCTAATCCTGTGTTTTCCATCAAAACCCTAACGCTTTTGTTTCTTTTCGTAATGTCTCGTTTTGTTTTTAATCAAAACACTAACCCAATCTTTCAAAACCGTAATCTTTTGTGTTTCTTTCGCAAAGTATTCTATCTTCCGGTCAAAACACGGATCTTATGTTTCCTTTTCTTAGTAACTATAATCCATATGTTTTTAATCAAACCGCTAATTATTTGTTTTCTTATACTAATGTCTAATATTTTTCAGTTTTGAATAAAAAACCCTAGTGTCCGTTGTCATTTTAAAATAACCCGTAGTTGTGCTTTCTTTTCCTTTCGAAATACCTACACTTTTTTAATCGGAACCCTAACCCTAGTTTTTCTTGTGATAGTGTCAGCTTTCTTTAATCAAAACCTTGATCATATGTTTTATTTTTTCGTAACGCTATTATACTTGAATCAAAAGCCTGATCCTACGCTTTCAATCAAAACCCTAACGCTTTGTTTTTATTTCGGAATGTCTCGTTTTGCTTTTAATCAAAACACTAATCCTATCTTTCAAAACCATAATCTTTTGCTTTTCTTTCGTAAAGTATCCTATCTTTCGGTCAAAACGCGAATCCTAGGTTTCTTTCTTTTAATAACTCCAATCTATACGTTCTTAATCAAAACCCTATCTTTTGTTTACTTATAGTAATGTATAATATTTTTCAGTTTTGAATAGCAACCCTAGTCTTTGTTGTCGTTTTAGAATGACTCATATTTTTAAACCAAGACCCCTAGCCATTTCTTTTCCTTTCGGAATACACACTCTTTTTGAATCAAAATCCTAATCGTAGGTTTTTTATGGTAGTGTCACCTTTCTTTAATCAAAACCACGATCACATGTCTTCTTTTTGCAACGCTACTATACTTGAATCAAAAGCCTAATCCAATGCTTTCAATCAAAACCCTAATGCTTTGTTTTCTTTTCGGAATGTCTCGTTTTGTTTTTAATCAAAACACTAACCTTATCTTTCAAAACCATAATCTTTTGCTTTCCTTTCGTAAAGTATCCTATCTTTCGTTCAAAACAAGGATCCGATGTTTCCTTTTCCTAAAAACTATAATCTATATGTTCTTAATCAAAACCCAACTCTTTTGTTTTCTTTTAGTAATGTCTAATATTTTTCAGTTTTGAATGAAAACCCTAGTGTTTGTCGTCATTTTAAAATGACTCGTAATTGTACACCAACACCCCTAGTCCTCTCTTTTCCTTTCGTAATTCCTACTCTTTTTGAAACAAAACTCTGCATCTAGGTTTTCTTGCGGTAGTGTCACCTTTCTTTAATCAAAAACCTTAATCATAGGTTTTCTTTTCGTAACGCTATTATACTTGAATCAAAAGCCTGATCCTACGCTCTCAATCAAAACCCTAACGCTTTGTTTTTATTTCGGAATGTCTCGTTTTGCTTTTAATCAAACACTAATCCTATCTTTCAAAACCATAATCTTTTGCTTTTCTTTCGTAAAGTATCCTATCTCTCGGTCAAAACACGAATCCTAGGTTTCTTTCTTTTAATAACTATATTCTATGTGTGCTTCATCAAAAACCTAATCTTTTGTTTTTCTGTTAGTAATGTCCAATGTTTTTCACTTTTGAATGAAAACCCTAGTCTCCGTTGTCATTTTAAAATAACTCGTATCCTTAAACCAAGACCCCTAGCCGTTTCTTTTCCTTTCGGAATGCCTAATCTTATTGAATCAAAAGCCTAATAATAGGCTTTCTTACGGTAGTGCCACCTTTCTTTAATCAAAACCTTAATCATATGTTTTGTTTTTGTAACGCTACTATACTTGAATCAAAGGCCTAATCCTGTGTTTTCCATCAAAACCCTAACGCTTTTGTTTTCTTTTCGTAATGTCTCGTTTTGTTTTTAATCAAAACACTAACCCAATCTTTCAAAACCGTAATCTTTTGTGTTTCTTTCGCAAAGTATCCTATCTTCCGGTCAAAACACGGATCTTATGTTTCCTTTTCTTAGTAACTATAATCCATATGTTTTTAATCAAACCGCTAATTATTTGTTTTCTTATACTAATGTCTAATATTTTTCAGTTTTGAATGAAAAACCCTAGTGTCCGTTGTCATTTTAAAATAACCCGTAGTTGTGCTTTCTTTTCCTTTCGAAATACCTACACTTTTTTAATCGGAACCCTAACCCTAGCTTTTCTTGTGATAGTGTCAGCTTTCTTTAATCAAAACCTTGATCATATGTTTTCTTTTTCGTAACGCTATTATACTTGAATCAAAAGCCTGATCCTACGCTTTCAATCAAAACCCTAACGCTATTATACTTGAATCAAAAGCCTGATCCTATGGGTGTTAATGGCAATGAAATCTCAAATGCTCTTAGAAGCACCTCGGCATTAGTTGTGGATGAGGCTATGCTGGAAAAAGTGTTAGGGGTATTGCAATTTCCTATTTTCAAACTTGAGCTATTTCCTGAAATTCTCCTCATTGCAATGAGTCCTAGACAAACCTTTTGTAAAATAGTCGCTAAAGTTTAGTGTTTTTTTTTCTGGAAATACCAGCCTCCACGGTTTGATGATAGAGAAATAGCTGAACGTGTGGCAACTCCTAGGGTATCAGTTGGACTTGTATGGACATTCTTTGGTAACGAAGTTCAATTTGTCAAGGCCACAACAATGGTGGGCAAGGGTGATTTGCATCTCACTGGGCAACTTGGTGATGTTATTAAAGAATCGGCACAAATAGCTCTGACATGGGTAAATATTTGTTCTCTTTGTCTGTTACATCTTGTATTGCCAATGGTCATGAATATCAATACAATATTGTTTTAACTTCTATTGATGATGTCCAGATGCTAAGTTGTAGGTAGCCCAACTCGCAGGTTACTGATTTTCAGAAGCATCTAACAAGATCATAGACTAAATTCTTGGTTATTCTTCTGTTCTGTTCTTTGGCCATATCAACTATATTTATGACATAGCATAGACACGGAAGATTATAGCATTTACTCTTCATGTGACAAATGACATTTAATGTCTCATCTCCATTGAAAGAGAAATGGGACAGATATTAATACTACATCCTCATTTAAAGAGAAATGGGATAGACATTAATACTACATCCTGATTATATATATTTTATTTATTTTTCACTGGATAAGAATCAACATATTATGAGCATGTAGTGCGTGCATGATGGTACATCCTTCGCAGGGCTTGCACGTATCACGCATGTATGTTATAGAATTCCATCCATAGCTAATGGAGTGTGGTCATCATTTTGTCAGGTAAGAGTAAGAGAAGCAGACCTGAAGCTGGCCTCTCCTAATGAAATAAATTTGTTGGAAAATTGAGACATTCATATACATTTTCCTGCTGGAGCTGTGCCAAAAGATGGACCTTCAGCTGGAGTTACTTTAGTAACATCATTAGTATCATTGTTCAGTCAAAGAAAAGTTCGAGCGGACATTACTATGACCGGAGAGATGATTCTCAGAGGACTTGTGTTACCTGTTGGCGGTATCAAGGATAAGGCATGCACCATTCGTCATGTTTACAACCCTCTTGATAAAATGAATTCACTTATACCATACATTGGCTTTTGGATTCTTTTTTACATGTATTAGCAGCACATCGATACAGGATCAAGAGGGTGATCCTGCCAGAGCGGAACTTGAAGGATTTGGTCGAAGTTCCACCCGCAATTCTATCTGGCATGGAGATAAGTTATCTCTCTCTCTCTCTCTCTCTCTCTTCTGAATGCATTGTTTGGTTTGAATTCAATTTGAAATCTTCGCAATTTTGCTTTCGGGGACAGATTTTACTTTAAACAATAATAATAATTATATATATGATAATATTAATAATAATAACAAGCATAACAATAATAATTTAACTTATGTTATTATTATTATTATTATTATTATTATTATTATTATTATTATTATTATTATTATTCTACAATAATTTATTATTTTAATATTAACACGGTTTGTCAGTTAACAATAATAACAAATTATTTCTTATCAATCGGACCTTGTAATATAATTTGTGATAATCACTTATTAATTTGTTATCATTATTATGATAATAACACTATTTAATTAACAATAATAATTTGTTATGACCCTATCATGTTCACATTCTAGCATAACATAAGAATAACTCCCTATTCTTTTATAAATTTGTGCAGTACTATACTATGCGTAATGTCCTTTACATGGTCTTGACAGAATTTGCAGAGGTATTGCTTGATTTATCAAAAGAGTTACATGTTAAACTATCTCCCTCTGATTAGATTAATGCATGTGTTTGTCATGAGAAAAGAAGCTGCTTTTTGTAGTTTACTGAAGAGCCTGATTGGGAATTCATGAGAGACAAGAAGAACAAACTTGCACTTTTGTTTGGCACCGATGACCCTTGGGCTCCTTTGTCATTCTTCAAATTGGTAAAGCTCACATTCTTTGCGATTATTACTATTATTATCAAATAATACCTATTCATGTGGTATTGTTATTTATCAACAAGTAATAATATTATAATAATAATAATTAATAATATTATTATTATAAATAATATTATATTATTATAATATTAATAAAATATTTATTATTATTATTATTATTACTATTATTGTTATTATTATTTTTACTATTATTATTATATTATTATTGTTGTTGTTATAATAATAATAATAATAATAATTATTATTATTACAATATTATTATTATTGCAAATAATAATATTAATAACAACAATTATGATAATAATGACAAGGCCAACATAGATTTATTATACACAAGCGGATAATAATTATTATTATTATCATTGATATTAATAATAATTATTAAATAATCCTATTGTTACCTATCAATAATAATAATAATAATAATAATAATATATTATTATTATTATTATTAATAATTTCCTTGAAATTTGTCACCCTGGAAATAATAATTGCTAGCGTGACAAATAATAATAATTAAAGATGATGATGATGATGATTATTATTATTATTATTATTATTATTAGTCATTATTATTGTTATAATAATAATTATTATTATAATAAAAATGATAATAATATTAATAACAATAATAATATTATTAATAGTTGCTTGAAACAATAATTATTATTGTTATTATTATAATGATAATATTATCAATTATTTATTATTCAAAAAAATAATAGTTGACACAATATTAATTTTATCTACTTATTATATATTATTATATTATTACTTATTACTATAGTATTATTATCAAGGAAGTGGATGATTAATAATTATATTAATCATCCACTTACCAATTAATTAATTGTTATCCTATAATTATTATAGGATAGATACAGAGTTCGTTTAGTTGCTAAGGGTTATACCCAACAACCAGGAATTGACTATGATGACACTTTTAGTCGTGTTGCTCGGCCTAGCACCATCCATCTAGTGCTTTCATTCTCCGTCAGTTCAGATTGGGAACTACGCCAACTGGACGTCAAAAATGCATTTTTACAGAATAATTATTATTTTAATATTATTTATAGTAACAATTGTTATTATTGTTATAATAATAATTAGTATTATAATAAACATGATAATTATTATTATAACAATAATAACAATATCATATTATTGTTACGATAGGATGTAACAATATATAATAAAACAATAACAATATTGTTATTATTTTATTATTAATATCATTATAATAAATAATGTTATTATTGCTATTATAATAACAAGAGTGAATAATTATAAGTCATTATTATTGTTATAATAATAATTATTATTATAATAAAAATGATAACAATATCAAATTATTATTACGATAGGGTGTAACAATATATAGTAAGACAATAACAATATTGTTATTATTTTATTATCAATATAATTATAATAAATAATGTTATTATTGTTATTATACTAACACGAGTTAATAATTATAGTTAATAATAGTAATAATAATAATAATAATAATAATAATAATAATAATAATAATAATAATATTTGTTTTAATAATAATAGTCAAATCAAAACCGTGATCTTATGTTTCTTTCGTTAAGCCTACTATACTTGAACCCAAAGCATAATCCTATGCTTTCAGTCAAAACCCTAATGCTTTGTTTTCTTTTCGGAAAGTCTCGTTTTGTTTTTAATCGAAACACTAACTCTATCTTTCAAAACCATAATCTTTACTTTTCCTTCGTAAAGTCTCCTATCTTTCCGTCAAAACGCAAATCTTATATTTTTTTTTCTTAATAACTCCTATCTATATGTTTTTAATCAAAACTCTAATCTTATATTTTCTTATATTAATGTCTCCTATTTTTCAGTTTTGAATAAAAACCATAGTCTTTGTTATCATTTAAAAATGACTCGTGTTTTTGAGCCAAGAACCCCTAACCCTTTTTTTTCTTTTCGTAATACCTAGTATTTTTTAATCAAAACCCTAATCCTGGGTTTTCTTATGGTAGTGTCATCTTTTTTTAATCAAAACTTTGATCGTATGTTTCTTTTCGTAAAGCCTACTACACTTGAATCTAAAGCCTAATCCTATGCTTTCAATCAAAACCCTAACGCTAAGTTTTCTTTTTGGAATGTCTCGTTTTGTTTTTAATCAAAACACTAAACCTAGACTTCAAAACCATAATCTTTTGTTTTTATTTCGTAAAGTCTCGTATCTCTCGGTCAAAATACGAATCTCATGTTTCCTTTTCTTAATAACACCTATCTATATGTTTTTAATCAAATCCCTATCTTATGTTTTCTTATAGTAATGTCTCCTATTTTTCAGTTTGGAATCAAATCCCCAGTCTTTGTTTTCATTTAAATATTACTCGTATTTTTGAATCAAGACCCTTAACCCTTTCTTTTATTTTCGGAGTACCTAATATTTTTGAATCAAAACCCTAATCTTCGGTTTTGTTATTGTAGTGTCACCTATCTTTTAATCAAAACCTTCATTCAATGTTTTCTTTTCGTAAAGCCTACTATACTTGAATCAAAAGCTTAATCCTATGCTTTCATTCAAAACCCTAATGCTTTGGTTTCTTTTCGGAATGTCTAGTTTTGTTTTTAATGAAAACACTAACCCTATCTTTCAAACCATAATCATTTGTTTTCTTTCGTAAAGTCTTCTATCATTCTATCAAAACACGAATCTTATTTTTTCTGTTCTTAATAACGCCTATCTATATGTTTTTAATAAAAATACTAATCTTATGTTTTCTTATATTAATGTCTTCTTTTTTTTCTGTTTCGAATCAATACCCTAGTCATTGTTTTCGTTTAAAAAGTACTCGTATTTTTGAACCAAGACCCCTAACCTTTTCTTTTCCTTTCGGAGTACCTACTATTTTTGAATCAAAACATAAATCCTGGTTTTCGTTACGGTAGTGTCACCTTTCTTTAATCAAAACCGTGATCCTATATTTCTTTTCGTTAAGCCTACAATACTTAAATCAAAAGAAAAAACCTATGCTTTTAATCAAAACCCTAATGCTTTGTTTTATTTTTGGAATGTCTGGTTTTGTTTTTAATGAAAACACTAACCCTATCTTTCAAAGCCATAATCTTTTGCTTTTCTTTCGTAAAATCTCCTATCTCTAGGTCAAAACACGAATCCTATGGTCCCTTTTCTTAAAAATTCCTATATATATGTTTTTAATCTAAACCCTAATCTTTTGTTTTCTTATAATAATGTCTCTTATTTTTCAGTTTTGAATCAAAACCCTAGCCTTTGTTTTCATTTAAAAATGTCTCGTATTTTTGAACCAAGAGCCCTAACCATTTCTTTTCTTTTCGGAATACCTACTTTTTTTAAATCAAAACCCCAAGCATGAGTTTTCTTATGGTATTGTCACATTTTTTTAATCAAAACAATGATCCTATGTTTCTTTTTGTTAGGCCTACTATACTTGAATCAAAAGCTTAATCCTATACTTTCAGTCAAAACCCTAATGCTTTGTTTTATTTTTGGATTATCTCGTTTTGTTTTTAATCAAAACACTAACCCTATCTTTCAAACCCATAATCTTTTGCTTTTCTTTCTTAAAGTCTCCAATCTTTCAGTCAAAACATGAATCCTATATTTTCTTTTTTTAATAACTCCTATCTATATATTTTTTAATCAAAACCCTAATCTTATGTTTGCTTATACTAATGTCTTCTATTTTTTAGTTTTGAATCAAAACCCTAATCTTTGTTTTCATATAAAAATGACTCGTATTTTTGAACCAAGACACCTCAACCTTTCTTTTCTTTTTGGAATACCTACTATTTTTTATTCAAAACACTAATCCTGGGGTTTTTTTATGGTAGTGGCACCTTTTTTAATCAAAACCGTGATCCTATGTTTCTTTTCGTTAAGCCTACTATCCTTGAATCAAAAGACTAATCCTGTGCTTTCAATCAAAACTCTAATGCTATATTTTATTTTCGGAATGTCTCGTTTTGTCTTTAATCAAACCATAATCGTATGTTTTCTTATAGTAATGTCTTCTATTTTTTAGCTTTGAATCAAAACCCTGTTCTTTGTTTTCATTTAAAAATGACTCATATTTTTTAACCAAGACACCTAACCCTTTCTTTTCTTTTCGGAATACCTACTATTTTTAATCACAACACTAATCCTGGGTTTTTTTTTATGGTAATGCCACCTTTCTTTAATCAAAACAATGATCCTACGTTTTCTTTTTGTAACGCCTACTATACTTAAATCAAAAGCTTAATTGCATTCTCTATATCAAAAAACTAATGCTTTGTTTTTTTTTTTTAGGAATGTCTCATTTTGTTTTTAATCAAAACACTAACTCTATTTTTCCAAACCATAATCTTTTGTTTTTCTTTCATAAAGTCTCCTATATTTGGTGAAAACACAAATCCTATCTTTACTTTTCTTAATAACCTACTATCTATATGTTTTTTTAACCAAAACCGTAATCTTAAAGAAAGGTGACACTACCGCAAGAAAACCTAGATGCAGAGTTTGATTCAAGTATAATAGCAAGTATAATAGCGTTACGAAAAGAAAACCTATGATTAAGGTTTTTGATTAAAGAAAGGTGACACTACCGCAAGAAACCTAGATGCAGAGTTTTGATTCAAAAAGAGTAGGAATTACGAAAGGAAAAGAGAGGACTAGGGGTGTTGGTGTACAATTACGAGTCATTTTAAAATGACGACAAACACTAGGGTTTTCATTCAAAACTGAAAAATATTAGACATTACTAAAAGAAAACAAAAGATTTGGGTTTTGATTAAGAACATATAGATTATAGTTTTTAGGAAAAGGAAACATCGGATCCTTGTTTGACCGAAGATAGGATACTTTACGAAAGGAAAAGCAAAGATTATGGTTTTGAAAGATAAGGTTAGTGTTTGATTAAAAACAAAACGAGACATTCCGAAAAGAAAACAAAGCGTTAGGGTTTTGATTGAAAGCGCAGGATTAGGCTTTTGATTCAAGTATAGTAGCGTTACGAAAAGAAGACATGTGATCGTAGTTTGATTAAAGAAAGGTGACACTACCATAAAATACCTACGATTAGGATTTTGATTCAAAAAGAGTATGTATTCCGAAAGCAAAAGAAATGGCTAGGGGTCTTGGTTTAAAAATACGAGTCATTCTAAACGACAACAAAGACTAGGGTTGCTATTCAAAACTGAAAAATATTATACATTACTATAAGTAAACAAAAGATAGGGTTTGATTAAGAACGTATAGATTGGAGTTATTAAAAGAAAGAAACCTAGGATTCGCGTTTTGACCGAAAGATAGGATACTTTACGAAAGAAAAGCAAAAGATTATGGTTTTGAAAGATAGGATTAGTGCTTTGATTAAAAGCAAAACGAGACATTCCGAAATAAAAACAAAGCGTTAGGGTTTTGATTGAAAGCGTAGGATTAGGCTTTTGATTCAAGTATAATAGCGTTACGAAAAAAGAAAACATATGATCAAGGTTTTGATTAAAGAAAGCTGACACTATCACAAGAAAACCTAGGGTTAGGGTTTGATTAAAAAAGTGTAGGTATTTCGAAAGGAAAAGAAAGCACAACTACGGGTTATTTTAAAATGACAACGGACACTAGGGTTTTTTCATTCAAACTGAAAATATTAGACATTAGTATAAGAAAACAAATAATTAGGGGTTTGATTAAAAACATATGGATTATAGTTATTAAGAAAAGGAAACATAAGATCCGTGTTTTGACCGGAAGATAGGATACTTTGCGAAAGAAAAACAAAAGATTACGGTTTTGAAAGATTGGGTTAGTGTTTTGATTAAAAGCAAAACGAGACATTCCGAAAGAAAACAAAAGCGTTAGGGTTTTGATGGAAAACACAGGGTTAGGCCTTTGATTCAAGTATAGTAGCGTTACAAAAACAAACATATGATTAAGGTTTGATTAAAGAAAGGTGACACTATCGTAAGAAAGCCTATGATTCGTGTTTTGACCGAGAGATAGGATACTTTACGAAAGAAAAGCAAAAGATTATGGTTTGAAAGATAGGATTAGTGTTTTGATTAAAAGCAAAACAAGACATTCCGAAATAACAAACAAAGCGTTAGGGTTTTGATTGAGGGCGTAGGATCAGGCTTTTGATTCAAGTATAATAGCGTTACGAAAAGAAAACCTATGATTAAGGTTTTGATTAAAGAAAGGTGACACTACCGCAAGAAAACCTAGATGCAGAGTTTTGATTCAAAAGAGTAGGAATTACGAAAGGAAAAGAGAGGACTAGGGGTGTTGGTGTACAATTACGAGTCATTTTAAAATGACGACAAACACTAGGGTTTTCATTCAAAACTGAAAAATATTAGAAATTACTAAAAGAAAACAAAAGATTTGGGTTTTGATTAAGAACATATAGATTATAGTTTTTAGGAAAAGGAAACATCGGATCCTGTTTTGACCGAAAGATAGGATACTTTCGAAAGGAAAGCAAAAGATTATGGTTTTGAAAGATAAGGTTAGTGTTTTGATTAAAAACAAAACGAGACATTCCGAAAAGAAAACAAAGCGTTAGGGTTTTGATTGAAAGCGCAGGATTAGGCTTTTGATTCAAGTATAGTAGCGTTACGAAAAGAAGACATGTGATCATGGTTTTGATTAAAGAAAGGTGACACTACCATAAAAAACCTACGATTAGGATTTTGATTCAAAAAGAGTATGTATTCCGAAAGCAAAAGAATGGCTAGGGGTCTTGGTTTAAAAATACGAGTCATTCTAAAACGACAACAAAGACTAGGGTTGCTATTCAAAACTGAAAAATATTATACATTACTATAAGTAAACAAAAAGATAGGGTTTTGATTAAGAACGTATAGATTGGAGTTATTAAAAGAAAGAAACCTAGGATTCGCGTTTTGACCGAAAGATAGGATACTTTACGAAAGAAAAGCAAAAGATTATGGTTTTGAAGATAGGATTAGTGCTTTGATTAAAAGCAAAACGAGACATTCCGAATAAAAACAAAGCGTTAGGGTTTTGATTGAAAGCGTAGGATGAGGCTTTTGATTCAAGTATAGTAGCGTTACGAAAAAAGAAAACATATGATCAAGGTTTTGATTAAAGAAAGCTGACACTATCACAAGAAAACCTAGGGTTAGGGTTTTGATTAAAAAAGTGTAGGTATTTCGAAAGGAAAAGAAAGCACAACTACGGGTTATTTTAAAATGACAACGGACACTAGGGTTTTTCATTCAAAACTGAAAAAAATATTAGACATTAGTATAAGAAAACAAATAATTAGGGGTTTGATTAAAAAACATATGGATTATAGTTATTAAGAAAAGGAAACATAAGATCCGTGTTTTGACCGGAAGATAGGATACTTTGCGAAAGAAAAACAAAAGATTACGGTTTTGAAAGATTGGGTTAGTGTTTTGATTAAAGCAAAAACGAGACATTCCGAAAAGAAACAAAAGCGTTAGGGTTTGATTGGAAAACACAGGGTTAGGCCTTGATTCAAGTATAGTAGCGTTACAAAAACAAAACATATGATTAAGGTTTTGATTAAAGAAAGGTGACACTACCGTAAGAAAGCCTATGATTAGGGTTTTGATTCAATAAGATTAGGCATTCCGAAAGGAAAAGAAACGGCTAGGGGTCTTGGTTTAAGAATAAGAGTTATTTTAAAATAACAACGGAGACTAGGGTTTTCATTCAAAAGTGAAAAACATTGGGCATTACTAACAGAAAAACAAAAGATTAGGTTTTTGATTAAAAACACATAGAATATAGTTATTAAAAGAAAGAAACCTAGGATTCGTGTTTTGACCGAGAGATAGGATACTTTACGAAAGAAAAGCAAAAGATTATGGTTTTGAAAGATAGGATTAGTGTTTTGATTAAAAGCAAAACGAGACATTCCGAAATAAAAACAAAGCGTTAGGGTTTTGATTGAGGGCGTAGGATCAGGCTTTGATTCAAGTATAATAGCGTACGAAAAGAAAAACCTATGATTAAGGTTTTTGATTAAAGAAAGGTGACACTACCGCAAGAAAACCTAGATGCAGAGTTTTGATTCAAAAAGAGTAGGAATTACGAAAGGAAAAGAGAGGACTAGGGGTGTTGGTGTACAATTACGAGTCATTTTAAAATGACGACAAACACTAGGGTTTTCATTCAAAACTGAAAAATATTAGAAATTACTAAAAGAAAACAAAAGATTTGGGTTTTGATTAAGAACATATAGATTATAGTTTTTAGGAAAAGGAAACATCGGATCCTATTTTTGACCGAAAGATAGGATACTTTACGAAAGGAAAGCAAAAGATTATGGTTTTGAAAGATAAGGTTAGTGTTTTGATTAAAAACAAAACGAGACATTCCGAAAAGAAAACAAAGCGTTAGGGTGTTGATTGAAAGCGCAGGATTAGGCTTTTGATTCAAGTATAGTAGCGTTACGAAAAGAAGACATGTGATCGTGGTTTTGATTAAAGAAAGGTGACACTACCATAAAAAAACCTACGATTAGGATTTTGATTCAAAAAGAGTATGTATTCCGAAAGCAAAGAAATGGCTAGGGGTCTTGGTTTAAAAAATACGAGTCATTCTAAAACGACAACAAAGACTAGGGTTGCTATTCAAAACTGAAAATATTATACATTACTATAAGTAAACAAAAAGATAGGGTTTTGATTAAGAACGTATAGATTGGAGTTATTAAAAGAAAGAAACCTAGGATTCGCGTTTTGACCGAAAGATAGGATACTTTACGAAAGAAAAGCAAAAGATTATGGTTTTGAAAGATAGGATTAGTGCTTTGATTAAAAGCAAAACGAGACATTCCGAAATGAAAACAAAGCGTTAGGGTTTTGATTGAAAGCGTAGGATGAGGCTTTTGATTCAAGTATAGTAGCGTTACGAAAAAAGAAAACATATGATCAAGGTTTTGATTAAAGAAAGCTGACACTATCACAAGAAAACCTAGGGTTAGGGTTTTGATTAAAAAAGTGTAGGTATTTCGAAAGGAAAAGAAAGCACAACTACGGGTTATTTTAAAATGACAACGGACACTAGGGTTTTTCATTCAAAACTGAAAAAAATATTAGACATTAGTATAAGAAAACAAATAATTAGGGTTTGATTAAAAAACAATATGGATTATAGTTATTAAGAAAAGGAACATAAGATCCGTGTTTTGACCGGAAGATAGGATACTTTGCGAAAGAAAAACAAAAGATTACGGTTTTGAAAGATTGGGCTAGTGTTTTGATTAAAAGCAAAACGAGACATTCCGAAAAGAAAACAAAAGCGTTAGGGTTTTGATGGAAAACACAGGGTTAGGCCTTTGATTCAAGTATAGTAGCGTTACAAAAACAAAACATATGATTAAGGTTTTGATTAAAGAAAGGTGACACTACCGTAGAAAGCCTATGATTAGGGTTTTGATTCAATAAGATTAGGCATTCCGAAAGGAAAAGAAACGGCTAGGGGTCTTGGTTTAAGAATAAGAGTTATTTTAAAATGACAACGGAGACTAGGGTTTTCATTCAAAAGTGAAAAACATTGGGCATTACTAACAGAAAAACAAAAGATTAGGTTTTTGATTAAAAACACATAGAATATAGTTATTAAAAGAAAGAAACCTAGGATTCGTGTTTTGACCGAGAGATAGGATACTTTACGAAAGAAAAGCAAAAGATTATGGTTTGAAAGATAGGATTAGTGTTTTGATTAAAAGCAAAACGAGACATTCCGAAATAAAAACAAAGCGTTAGGGTTTTGATTGAGGGCGTAGGATCAGGCTTTTGATTCAAGTATAATAGCGTTACGAAAAGAAAAACCTATGATTAAGGTTTTGATTAAAGAAAGGTGACACTACCGCAAGAAACCTAGATTGCAGAGTTTTGATTCAAAAAGAGTAGGAATTACGAAAGGAAAAGAGAGGACTAGGGGTGTTGGTGTACAATTACGAGTCATTTTAAAATGACGACAAACACTAGGGTTTTCATTCAAAACTGAAAATATTAGAAATTACTAAAGAAAACAAAAGATTTGGGTTTGATTAAGAACATATAGATTATAGTTTTAGGAAAGGAAAACATCGGATCCTATTTTTGACCGAAAGATAGGATACTTTACGAAAGGAAAGCAAAAGATTATGGTTTTGAAAGATAAGGTTAGTGTTTTGATTAAAAACAAAACGAGACATTCCGAAAGAAAACAAAGCGTTAGGGTTTTGATTGAAAGCGCAGGATTAGGCTTTTGATTCAAGTATAGTAGCGTTACGAAAAGAAGACATGTGATCGTGGTTTTGATTAAAGAAAGGTGACACTACCATAAAAAACCTACGATTAGGATTTTGATTCAAAAGAGTATGTATTCCGAAAGGAAAAGAAATGGCTAGGGGTCTTGGTTTAAAAAATACGAGTCATTCTAAAACGACAACAAAGACTAGGGTTGCTATTCAAAACTGAAAAATATTATACATTACTATAAGTAAACAAAAAGATAGGGTTTTGATTAAGAACGTATAGATTGGAGTTATTAAAAGAAAGAAACCTAGGATTCGCGTTTTGACCGAAAGATAGGATACTTTACGAAAGAAAAGCAAAAGATTATGGTTTTGAAAGATAGGATTAGTGCTTTGATTAAAAGCAAAACGAGACATTCCGAAATGAAAACAAAGCGTTAGGGTTTTGATTGAAAGCGTAGGATGAGGCTTTTGATTCAAGTATAGTAGCGTTACGAAAAAAAGAAAACATATGATCAAGGTTTTGATTAAAGAAAGCTGACACTATCACAAGAAAACCTAGGGTTAGGGTTTTGATTAAAAAAGTGTAGGTATTTCGAAAGGAAAAGAAAGCACAACTACGGGTTATTTTAAAATGACAACGGACACTAGGGTTTTTCATTCAAAACTGAAAAAAATATTAGACATTAGTATAAGAAAACAAATAATTAGGGGTTTGATTTAAAAAAACATATGGATTATAGTTATTAAGAAAAGGAAACATAAGATCCGTGTTTTGACCGGAAGATAGGATACTTTGCGAAAGAAAAACAAAAGATTACGGTTTTGAAAGATTGGGCTAGTGTTTTGATTAAAAGCAAAACGAGACATTCCGAAAAGAAAACAAAAGCGTTAGGGTTTTGATGGAAAACACAGGGTTAGGCCTTTGATTCAAGTATAGTAGCGTTACAAAAACAAAACATATGATTAAGGTTTTGATTAAAGAAGGTGACACTACCGTAAGAAAGCCTATGATTAGGGTTTTGATTCAATAAGATTAGGCATTCCGAAAGGAAAAGAAACGGCTAGGGGTCTTGGTTTAAGAATAAGAGTTATTTTAAAATGACAACGGAGACTAGGGTTTTCATTCAAAAGTGAAAAACATTGGGCATTACTAACAGAAAAACAAAAGATTAGGTTTTGATTAAAAACACATAGAATATAGTTATTAAAAGAAAGAAACCTAGGATTCGTGTTTTGACCGAGAGATAGGATACTTTACGAAAGAAAAGCAAAAGATTATGGTTTTGAAAGATAGGATTAGTGTTTTGATTAAAAGCAAAACGAGACATTCCGAAATAAAAACAAAGCGTTAGGGTTTTGATTGAGGGCGTAGGATCAGGCTTTTGATTCAAGTATAATAGCGTTACGAAAAGAAAAACCTATGATTAAGGTTTTTGATTAAAGAAAGGTGACACTACCGCAAGAAAACCTAGATGCAGAGTTTTGATTCAAAAAGAGTAGGAATTACGAAAGGAAAAGAGAGGACTAGGGGTGTTGGTGTACAATTACGAGTCATTTTAAAATGACGACAAACACTAGGGTTTTCATTCAAAACTGAAAAATATTAGAAATTACTAAAAGAAAACAAAAGATTTGGGTTTTGATTAAGAACATATAGATTATAGGTTTTTAGGAAAAGGAAACATCGGATCCTATTTTGACCGAAAGATAGGATACTTTACGAAAGGAAAGCAAAAGATTATGGTTTTGAAAGATAAGGTTAGTGTTTGATTAAAAACAAAACGAGACATTCCGAAAAGAAAACAAAGCGTTAGGGTTTTGATTGAAAGCGCAGGATTAGGCTTTTGATTCAAGTATAGTAGCGTTACGAAAAGAAGACATGTGATCGTGGTTTTGATTAAAGAAAGGTGACACTACCATAAAAAACCTACGATTAGGATTTTGATTTCAAAAAGAGTATGTATTCCGAAAGGAAAAGAAATGGCTAGGGGTCTTGGTTTAAAAATACGAGTCATTCTAAACGACAACAAAGACTAGGGTTGCTATTCAAACTGAAAAATATTATACATTACTATAAGTAAACAAAAAGATAGGGTTTTGATTAAGAACGTATAGATTGGAGTTATTAAAAGAAAGAAACCTAGGATTCGCGTTTTGACCGAAAGATAGGATACTTTACGAAAGAAAAGCAAAAGATTATGGTTTTGAAAGATAGGATTAGTGCTTTGATTAAAAGCAAAACGAGACATTCCGAAATGAAAACAAAGCGTTAGGGTTTTGATTGAAAGCGTAGGATGAGGCTTTTGATTCAAGTATAGTAGCGTTACGAAAAAAGAAAACATATGATCAAGGTTTTGATTAAAGAAAGCTGACACTATCACAAGAAAACCTAGGGTTAGGGTTTTGATTAAAAAAGTGTAGGTATTTCGAAAGGAAAAGAAAGCACAACTACGGGTTATTTTAAAATGACAACGGACACTAGGGTTTTTCATTCAAAACTGAAAAAATATTAGACATTAGTATAAGAAAACAAATAATTAGGGGTTTGATTAAAAAAACATATGGATTATAGTTATTAAGAAAAGGAACATAAGATCCGTGTTTTGACCGGAAGATAGGATACTTTGCGAAAGAAAAAACACAAAGATTACGGTTTGAAAGATTGGGCTAGTGTTTTGATTAAAAGCAAAACGAGACATTCCGAAAAGAAAACAAAAGCGTTAGGGTTTTGATGGAAAACACAGGGTTAGGCCTTTGATTCAAGTATAGTAGCGTTACAAAAACAAAACATATGATTAAGGTTTTGATTAAAGAAAGGTGACACTACCGTAAGAAAGCCTATGATTAGGGTTTTGATTCAATAAGATTAGGCATTCCGAAAGGAAAAGAAACGGCTAGGGGTCTTGGTTTAAGAATAAGAGTTATTTTAAAATGACAACGAGACTAGGGTTTCCATTCAAAAGTGAAAAACATTGGGCATTACTAACAGAAAAACAAAAGATTAGGTTTTTGATTAAAAACACATAGAATATAGTTATTAAAAGAAAGAAACCTAGGATTCGTGTTTGACCGAGAGATAGGATACTTTACGAAAGAAAGCAAAAGATTATGGTTTTGAAAGATAGGATTAGTGTTTTGATTAAAAGCAAAACGAGACATTCCGAAATAAAAACAAAGCGTTAGGGTTTTGATTGAGGGCGTAGGATCAGGCTTTTGATTCAAGTATAATAGCGTTACGAAAAGAAAACCTATGATTAAGGTTTTTGATTAAGAAAGGTGACACTACCGCAAGAAAACCTAGATGCAGAGTTTTGATTCAAAAGAGTAGGAATTACGAAAGGAAAAGAGAGGACTAGGGGTGTTGGTGTACAATTACGAGTCTTTAAAATGACGACAAACACTAGGGTTTTCATTCAAAACTGAAAAATATTAGAAATTACTAAAAGAAAACAAAAGATTTGGGTTTTGATTAAGAACATATAGATTATAGTTTTTAGGAAAAGGAAACTCGGATCCTATTTTTGACCGAAAGATAGGATACTTTACGAAAAGGAAAGCAAAAGATTATGGTTTTGAAAGATAAGGTTAGTGTTTTGATTAAAAACAAAACGAGACATTCCGAAAAGAAAACAAAGCGTAGGGTTTTGATTGAAAGCGCAGGATTAGGCTTTTGATTCAAGTATAGTAGCGTTACGAAAAGAAGACATGTGATCGTGGTTTTGATTAAAGAAAGGTGACACTACCATAAAAAACCTACGATTAGGATTTTGATTCAAAAAGAGTATGTATTCCGAAAGGAAAAGAAATGGCTAGGGGTCTTGGTTTAAAAATACGAGTCATTCTAAAACGACAACAAAGACTAGGGTTGCTATTCAAACTGAAAAATATTATACATTACTATAAGTAAACAAAAAGATAGGGTTTGATTAAGAACGTATAGATTGGAGTTATTAAAAGAAAGAAACCTAGGATTCGCGTTTTGACCGAAAGATAGGATACTTTACGAAAGAAAAGCAAAAGATTATGGTTTTGAAAGATAGGATTAGTGCTTTGATTAAAAGCAAAACGAGGACATTCCGAAATGAAAACAAAGCGTTAGGGTTTGATTGAAAGCGTAGGATGAGGCTTTTGATTCAAGTATAGTAGCGTTACGAAAAAAGAAAACATATGATCAAGGTTTTGATAAAGAAAGCTGACACTATCACAAGAAAACCTAGGGTTAGGGTTTTGATTAAAATAGTGTAGGTATTTCGAAAGGAAAAGAAAGCACAACTACGGGTTATTTTAAAATGACAACGGACACTAGGGTTTTTCAATTCAAAACTGAAAAATATTAGACATTAGTATAAGAAAACAATATTAGGGGTTTGATTAAAAAACATATGGATTATAGTTATTAAGAAAAGGGAAACATAAGATCCGTGTTTTGACCGGAAGATAGGATACTTTGCGAAAGAAAAACAAAGATTACGGTTTTGAAAGATTGGGCTAGTGTTTTGATTAAAAGCAAAACGAGACATTCCGAAAAGAAACAAAAGCGTTAGGGTTTGATGGAAAACACAGGGTTAGGCCTTTGAATTCAAGTATAGTTAGCGTTACAAAAACAAAACATATGATAAGGTTTTGATTAAAGAAGGTGACACTACCGTAAGAAAGCCTATGATTAGGGTTTTGATTCAATAAGATTAGGCATTCCGAAAGGAAAAGAAACGGCTAGGGGTCTTGGTTTAAGAATAAGAGTTATTTAAAATGACAACGGAGACTAGGGTTTTCATTCAAAAGTGAAAAACATTGGGATTACTAACAGAAAAACAAAAGATTAGGTTTTTGATTAAAAACACATAGAATATAGTTATTAAAAGAAAGAAACCTAGGATTCGTGTTTTGACCGAGAGATAGGATACTTTACGAAAGAAAAGCAAAAGATTATGGTTTTGAAAGATAGGATTAGTGTTTTGATTTAAAAGCAAAACGAGACATTCCGAAATAAAAACAAAGCGTTAGGGTTTTGATTGAGGGCGTAGGATCAGGCTTTTGATTCAAGTATAATAGCGTTACGAAAAGAAAACCTATGATTAAGGTTTTTTGATTAAAGAAAGGTGACACTACCGCAAGAAAACCTAGATGCAGAGTTTTGATTCAAAAAGAGTAGGAATTACGAAAGGAAAAGAGAGGACTAGGGGTGTTGGGTACAATTACGAGTCATTTAAAATGACGACAAACACTAGGGTTTTCATTCAAAACTGAAAAATATTAGAAATTACTAAAAGAAAACAAAAGATTGGGTTTTGATTAAGAACATATAGATTATAGTTTTTAGGAAAAGGAAACATCGGATCCTTGTTTTGACCGAAAGATAGGATACTTTACGAAAGGAAAGCAAAGATTATGGTTTTGAAAGATAAGGTTAGTGTTTTGATTAAAAACAAAACGAGACATTCCGAAAAGAAACAAAGCGTTAGGGTTTTGATTGAAAGCGCAGGATTAGGCTTTTGATTCAAGTATAGTAGCGTTACGAAAAGAAGACATGTGATCGTGGTTTTGATTAAAGAAGGTGACACTACCATAAAAAACCTACGATTAGGATTTTGATTCAAAAGAGTATGTATTCCGAAAGGAAAAGAATGGCTAGGGGTCTTGGTTTAAAAATACGAGTCATTCTAAAACGACAACAAAGACTAGGGTTGCTATTCAAAACTGAAAAATATTATACATTACTATAAGTAAACAAAAAGATAGGGTTTTGATTAAGAACGTATAGATTGGAGTTATTAAAAGAAAGAAACCTAGGATTCGCGTTTTTGACCGAAAGATAGGATACTTTACGAAAGAAAAGCAAAAGATTATGGTTTGAAAGATAGGATTAGTGCTTTGATTAAAAGCAAAACGAGACATTCCGAAATGAAAAACCAAAGCGTTAGGGTTTTGATTGAAAGCGTAGGATGAGGCTTTTGATTCAAGTATAGTAGCGTTACGAAAAAGAAAACATATGATCAAGGTTTTGATTAAAGAAAGCTGACACTATCACAAGAAAACCTAGGGTTAGGGTTTGATTAAAATAGTGTAGGTATTTCGAAAGGAAAAGAAAGCACAACTACGGGTTATTTTAAAATGACAACGGACACTAGGGTTTTTCATTCAAAACTGAAAAATATTAGACATTAGTATAAGAAAACAAATAATTAGGGGTTTGATTAAAAACATATGGATTATAGTTATTAAGAAAAGGAACATAAGATCCGTGTTTTGACCGGAAGATAGGATTACTTTGCGAAAGAAAAACAAAAGATTACGGTTTTTGAAAGATTGGGTTAGTGTTTTTGATTAAAAGCAAAACGAGACATTCCGAAAGGAAACAAAAGCGTTAGGGTTTTGATGGAAAACACAGGGTTAGGCCTTTGATTCAGTATAAGTAGCGTTACAAAAACAAAACATATGATTAAGGTTTTGATTAAAGAAAGGTGACACTACCCGTAAGAAAGCCTATGATTAGGGTTTTGATTCAATAAGATTAGGCATTTCCGAAGGAAAAGAAACGGCTAGGGGTCTTGGTTTAAGAATAAGAGTTATTTTAAAATGACAACGGAGACTAGGGTTTTCATTCAAAAGTGAAAAACATTGGCATTACTAACAGAAAAACAAAAGATAGGTTTTTGATTAAAACACATAGATATAGTTATTAAAGAAAGAAACCTAGGATTCGTGTTTTGACCGAGAGATAGGATACTTTACGAAAGAAAAGCAAAGATTATGGTTTTGAAGATAGGATTAGTGTTTTGATTAAAAGCAAAACGAGACATTCCGAAATAAAACAAAGCGTTAGGGTTTTGATTGAGGGCGTAGGATCAGGCTTTTGATCAGTATAATAGCGTTACGAAAAGAAAACCTATGATTAAGGTTTTTGATTAAAGAAAGGTGACACTACCGCAAGAAAACCTAGATGCAGAGTTTTGATTCAAAAAGAGTAGGAATTACGAAAGGAAAAGAGAGGACTAGGGGTGTTGGGTGACAATTACGAGTCATTTTAAAATGACGACAAACACTAGGGTTTTCATTTCAAAACTGAAAAATATTAGACATTACTAAAGAAAACAAAGATTTGGGTTTTGATTAAGAACATATAGATTATAGTTTTTAGGAAAGGAACATCGGATCCTTGTTTTGACCGAAGATAGGATACCTTTACGAAAGGAAAGCACAAGATTATGGTTTTGAAAGATAAGGTTAGTGTTTTGATTAAAACCAAACGAGACATTCCGAAAAGAAAACAACGTTAGGGTTTTGATTGAAAGCGCAGGATTAGGCTTTTGATTCAAGTATAGTAGCGTTACGAAAAGAAGACATGTGATCGTGGTTTGATTAAAGAAAGGTGACACTACCATAAAAAACCTACGATTAGGATTTTGATTCAAAAGAGTATGTATTCCGAAAGGAAAAGAAATGGCTAGGGGTCTTGGTTTAAAAATACGAGTCATTCTAAAACGACAACAAAGACTAGGGTTGCTATTCAAACTGAAAAATATTATACATTACTATAAGTAAACAAAGATAGGGTTTTGATTAAGAACGTATAGATTGGAGTTATTAAAAGAAAGAAACCTAGGATTCGCGTTTTGACCGAAAGATAGGATACTTTACGAAAGAAAAGCAAAAGATTATGGTTTTGAAAGATAGGATTAGTGCTTTGATTAAAAGCAAAACGAGACATTCCGAAATAAAAACAAAGCGTTAGGGTTTTGATTGAAAGCGTAGGATAGGCTTTTGATTCAAGTATAGTAGCGTTACGAAAAAAGAAACATATGATCAAGGTTTTGATTAAAGAAAGCTGACACTATCACAAGAAAACCTAGGTTAGGGTTTTGATTAAAAAGTGTAGGTATTTCGAAAGGAAAGAAAGACACTACGGTTATTTTAAAATGACAACGGACACTAGGGTTTTCATTCAAAACTGAAAAATATTAGACATTAGTATAAGAAAACAAATAATTAGGGGTTTGATTAAAAAACATATGGATTATAGTTATTAAGAAAAGGAAACATAAGATCCGTGTTTTGACCGGAAGATAGGATACTTTGCGAAGAAAAACAAAAGATTACGGTTTTGAAAGATTGGGTTAGTGTTTTGATTAAAAGCAAAACGAGACATTCCGAAAAGAAAACAAAAGCGTTAGGGTTTTGATGGAAAACACAGGTTAGGCCTTTGATTCAAGTATAGTAGCGTTACAAAAACAAAACATATGATTAAGTTTTGATTAAAGAAAGGTGACACTACCGTAAGAAAGCCTATGATTAGGGTTTTGATTCAATAAGATTAGGCATTCCGAAAGGAAAAGAAACGGCTAGGGTCTTGGTTTAAGAATAAGAGTTATTTTAAAATGACAACGGACTAGGGTTTTCATTCAAAAGTGAAAACATTGGGCATTACTAACAGAAAAACAAAAGATTAGGTTTTTGATTAAAAACACATAGAATATAGTTATTAAAAAAGAAACCTAGGATTCGTGTTTTGACCGAGAGATAGGATACTTTACGAAAGAAAAGCAAAAGATTATGGTTTTGAAAGATAGGATTAGTGTTTTGATTAAAAGCAAAACGAGACATTCCGAAATAAAACAAAGCGTTAGGGTTTTGATTGAGAGCGTAGGATCAGGCTTTTGATTCAAGTATAATAGCGTTACGAAAAGAAAAACCTATGATTAAGGTTTTTGATTAAAGAAAGGTGACACTACCGCAAGAAAACCTAGATGCAGAGTTTTGATTCAAAAAGAGTAGGAATTACGAAAGGAAAGAGAGGACTAGGGTGTTGGTGTACAATTACGAGTCATTTTAAAATGACGACAAACACTAGGGTTTTCATTCAAAACTGAAAAATATTAGACATTACTAAAAGAAAACAAAATTTGGGTTTTGATTAAGAACATATAGATTATAGTTTTTAGGAAAAGGAAACATCGGATCCTTGTTTTGACCGAAAGATAGGATACTTTACGAAAGGAAAGCAAAAGATTATGGTTTTGAAAGATAAGTTAGTGTTTTGATTAAAAACAAAACGAGACATTCCGAAAAGAAAACAAGCGTTAGGGTTTTGATTGAAAGCGCAGGATTAGGCTTTTGATTCAAGTATAGTAGCGTTAGAAAAGAAGACATGTGATCGTGGTTTTGATTAAAGAAAGGTGACACTACCATAAAAAAACCTACGATTAGGATTTTGATTCAAAAAGAGTATGTATTCCGAAAGGAAAGAAATGGCTAGGGTCTTGGTTTAAAAATACGAGTCATTCTAAAACGACAACAAAGACTAGGGTTGCTATTCAAAACTGAAAAATATATACATTACTATAAGTAAAAAAAGATAGGTTTTGATTAAGAACGTATAGATTGGAGTTATTAAAAGAAAGAAACCTAGGATTCGCGTTTTGACCGAAAGATAGGATACTTTACGAAGAAAAGCAAAAGATTATGGTTTTGAAAGATAGGATTAGTGCTTTGATTAAAAAAACGAGACATTCCGAAATGAAAACAAGCGTTAGGGTTTTGATTGAAAGCGTAGAGGAGGCTTTTGATTCAAGTATAGTAGCGTTACGAAAAAAAAAACATATGATCAAGGTTTTGATTAAAGAAAGCTGACACTATCACAAGAAAACCTAGGGTTAGGGTTTTGATTAAAAAAGTGTAGGTATTTCGAAAGGAAAAGAAAGCACAACTACGGGTTATTTAAAATGACAACGGACACTAGGGTTTTTCATTCAAAACTGAAAAATATTAGACATTAGTATAAGAAACAAATATTAGGGTTTGATTAAAAAACATATGGATTATAGTTATTAAGAAAAGAAACATAAGATCCGTGTTTTGACCGGAAGATAGGATACTTTGCGAAAGAAAAACAAAAGATTACGGTTTGAAAGATTGGGCTAGTGTTTTGATTAAAGCAAAACGAGACATTCCGAAGAAAACAAAAGCGTTAGGGTTTTGATGGAAAACACAGGGTTAGGCCTTTGATTCAAGTATAGTAGCGTTACAAAACAAAAACATATGATTAAGGTTTTGATTAAAGAAAGGTGACACTACCGTAAGAAAGCCTATGATTAGGGTTTTGATTCAATAAGATTAGGCATTCCGAAAGGAAAAGAACGGCTAGGGTCTTGGTTTAAGAATAAGAGTTATTTTAAATGACAACGGAGACTAGGGTTTTCATTCAAAAGTGAAAAACATTGGGCATTACTAACAGAAAAACAAAAGATTAGGTTTTTGATTAAAAACATAGAATATAGTTATTAAAAGAAAGAAACCTAGGATTCGTGTTTTGACCGAGAGATAGGATACTTTACGAAAGAAAAGCAAAAGATTATGGTTTTGAAAGATAGGATTAGTGTTTTGATTAAAAAGCAAACGAGACATCCGAAATAAAAACAAAGCGTTAGGGTTTTGATTGAGGGCGTAGGATCAGGCTTTTGATTCAAGTATAATAGCGTTACGAAAGAAAACCTATGATTAAGGTTTTTGATTAAAGAAAGGTGACACTACCGCAAGAAAACCTAGATGCAGAGTTTGATTCAAAAAGAGTAGGAATTACGAAAGGAAAAGAGAGGACTAGGGGTGTTGGTGTACAATTACGAGTCATTTTAAAATGACGACACACTAGGGTTTTCATTCAAAACTGAAAAATATTAGACATTACTAAAAAAACAAAAGATTTGGGTTTTGATTAAACATATAGATTATAGTTTTTAGGAAAGGAAACATCGGATCCTTGTTTTGACCGAAAGATAGGATACTTTACGAAAAGGAAACAAAAGATTATGGTTTTGAAAGATAAGGTTAGTGTTTTGATTAAAAACAAAACGAAGACATTCGAAAAGAAACAAAGCGTTAGGGTTTTGATTGAAAGCGCAGGATTAGGCTTTTGATTCAAGTATAGTAGCGTTACGAAAAGAAGACATGTGATCGTGGTTTTGATTAAAGAAAGGTGACACTACCATAAAAAACCTACGATTAGGATTTGATTCAAAAAGTATGTATTCCGAAAGGAAAAGAAATGGCTAGGGTCTTGGTTTAAAATACGAGTCATTCTAAAACGACAACAAAGACTAGGGTTGCTATTCAAAACTGAAAAATATTATACATTACTATAAGTAAACAAAAGATAGGGTTTTGATTAAGAACGTATAGATTGGAGTTATTAAAGAAAGAAACCTAGGATTCGCGTTTTGACCGAAAGATAGGATACTTTACGAAAGAAAAGCCAAAGATTATGTGTTTTGAAAGATAGGTTAGTGCTTTGATTAAAAGCAAAACGAGACATTCCGAAAGAAAACAAAGCGTTAGGGTTTTGATTGAAAGCGTAGGATGAGCTTTTGATTCAAGTATAGTACGTTACGAAAAAAGAAAACATATGATCAAGGTTTTGATTAAGAAACTGACACTATCACAAGAAAACCTAGGGTTAGGGTTGGATTTTTGATTAAAAAAGTGTAGGTATTTCGAAGGAAAAGAAAGCACAACTACGGGTTATTTTAAAATGACAACGGACACTAGGGTTTTTCATTCAAACTGAAAAATATTAGACATTAGTATAAGAAAACAAATAATTAGGGTTTGATTAAAAAAACATATGGATTATAGTTATTAAGAAAAGGAAACATAAATCCGTGTTTTGACCGAAGATAGGATACTTTGCGAAAGAAAAACAAAGATTACGGTTTTTGAAAGATTGGGCTAGTGTTTTGATTAAAAGCAAAACGAGACATTCCGAAAAGAAAACAAAGCGTTAGGGTTTTGATGGAAAACACAGGGTTAGGCCTTTGATTCAAGTATA
>CM037011.1:14417674-14443450 GCA_020875875.1 Dioscorea alata
AAGATAGGATACTTTACGAAAGGAAAGCAAAAGATTATGGTTTTGAAAGATAAGGTTAGTGTTTTGATTAAAAACAAAACGAGACATTCCGAAAAGAAAACAAAGCATTAGGGTTTTGATTGAAAGCATTGGATTAGGCTTTTGATTCAAGTATAGTAGCGTTGCAAAAAGAAGACATGTGATCGTGGGTTTGATTAAAGAAAGGTGACACTACCATAAAAAACCTACGATTAGGATTTTGATTCAAAAAGAGTATATTCCGAAAGGAAAAGAAATGGCTAGGGGTCTTGGTTTAAAAATATGAGTCATTCTAAAACGACAACAAAGACTAGGGTTGCTATTCAAAACTGAAAATATTATACATTACTATAAGAAACAAAAGATAGGGTTTGATTAAGAACGTATAGATTGGAGTGATTAAAAGAAAAAGAAACCTAGGATTCGCGTTTTGACCGAAAGATAGGATAACTTTACGAAAGAAAAGCAAAAAGATGGTTTTGAAAGATAGGATTAGTGTTTTGATTAAAAGCAAAACGAGACATTCCGAAAATAAAAACAAAGCGTTAGGGTTTGATTGAGAGCGTAGGATCAGGCTTTTGATTCAAGTATAAAGCGTTACGAAAAGAAAACCTATGATAAGGTTTTTGATTAAAGAAAGGTGACACTACCGCAAGAAAACCTAGATGCAGAGTTTTGATTCAAAAAGAGTAGGAATTACGAAAGGAAAAGAGAGGACTAGGGGTGTTGGTGACAATTACGAGTCATTTTAAAATGACGACAACACTAGGGTTTTCATTCAAACTGAAAAATATTAGACATTACTACATGAAAACAAAAGAGTTGGGTTTTGATTAAGAACATATAGATTATAGTTTTAGGAAAAGGAAACATCGGATCCTTGTTTTGACCGAAAGTAGGATACTTTACGAAAGGAAAGGCAAAAGATTATGGTTTTGAAAGATAAGGTTAGTGTTTGATTAAAAACAAAACGAGACATTCCGAAAAGAAAACAAAGCATTAGGGTTTGATTGAAAGCATTGGATTAGGCTTTTGATTCAAGTATAGTAGCGTTGCAAAAAGAAGACATGTGATCGTGGTTTTGATTAAAGAAAGGTGACACTACCATAAAAACCTACGATTAGGATTTTGATTCGAAAAGAGTATGTATTCCGTAAGGAAAAGAAATGGCTAGTTGTCTTGGTTTAAAAATATGAGTCATTCTAAAACGACAACAAAGACTAGGATTGCTATTCAAAACTGAAAAATATTATACATTACTATAAGTAAACAAAAGATAGGGTTTTGATTAAGAACGTATAGATTGGAGTGATTAAAAGAAAGAAACCTAGGATTCGCGTTTTGACCGAAAGATAGGATACTTTACGAAAGAAAGCAAAAGATTATGGTTTGAAAGATGGGATTAATGTTTTAATTAAAAGCAAAACGAGACATTCCGAAATAAAACAAAGCGTTAGGGTTTTGATTGAGAGCGTAGGATCAGGCTTTTGATTCAAGTATAATAGCGTTACGAAAAGAAACCTATGATTAAGGTTTTTATTAAAGAAAGGTGACACTACCGCAAGAAAACTAGATGCAGAGTTTTGATTCAAAAAGAGTAGGAATTACGAAAGGAAAAGAGAGGACTAGGGGTTGTTGGTGTACAATTACGAGTCATTTTAAAATGACGACAAACACTAGGGTTTTCATTCAAAACTGAAAAATATTAGACATTACTAAATGAAAACAAAAGAGTTGGGTTTGATTAAGAACATATAGATTATAGTTTTTAGGAAAAGGAAACATCGGATCCTTGTTTTGACCGCAAGATAGGATACTTTACGAAAGGAAAGCAAAAGATTATGGTTTTGAAAGATAAGGTTAGTGTTTGATTAAAAACAAAACGAGACATTCCGAAAAGAAAACAAAGCATTAGGGTTTTGATTGAAAGCATTGGATTAGGCTTTTGATTCAAGTATAGTAGCGTTGCAAAAAGAAGACATGTGATCGTGTTTTGATTAAAGAAAGGTGACACTACCATAAAAGACCTACGATTACGATTTTGATTCGAAAAGAGTATGTATTCCGAAAGGAAAAGAAATGGCTAGGGGTCTTGGTTTAAAAATATGAGTCATTCTAAAACGACAACAAAGACTAGGGTTGCTATTCAAAACTGAAAATATTATACATTACTATAAGTAAACAAAATATAGGGTTTTGATTAAGAACGTATAGATTGGAGTGATTAAAAGAAAGAAACCTAGGGATTCACGTTTTGACCGAAAGATAGGATACTTTACGAAAGAAAAGCAAAAGATTATGGTTTTGAAAGATAGGATTAGTGTTTTGATTAAAAGCAAAACGAGACATTCCGAAATAAAAACAAAGCGTTAGGGTTTTGATTGAGAGCGTAGGATCAAGGCTTTTGATTCAAGTATAATAGCGTTACGAAAAGAAAACCTATGATTAAGGTTTTTGATTAAAGAAAGGTGACACTACCGCAAGAAAACCTAGATGCAGAGTTTTGATTCAAAAAGAGTAGGAATTACGAAAGGAAAAGAGAGGACTAGGGGTGTTGGTGTACAATTACGAGTCATTTTAAAATGACGACAAATACTAGGGTTTTCATTCAAAACTGAAAAATATTAGACATTACTAAAAGAAACAAAAGAGTTGGGTTTTGATTAAGAACATATAGATTATAGTTTTTAGGAAAAGGAAACATCGGATCCTTGTTTTGACCGAAAGATAGGATACTTTCACGAAAGGAAAGCAAAAGATTATGGTTTTGAAAGATAAGGTTAGTGTTTTGATTAAAAGCAAACGAGTCATTCCGAAATAAAAACAAAGCGTTAGGGTTTTGATTGAAAGCGTAGGATCAGGCTTTTGATTCAAGTATAATAGCGTTACGAAAAGAAAACCTATGATTAAGGTTTTTGATTAAAGAAAGGTGACACTACCGCAAGAAAACTTAGATGCAGAGTTTTGATTCAAAAAGAGTAGGAATTACGAAAGGAAAAGAGAGGACTAGGGGTGTGGGTGTACAATTATGAGTCATTTTAAAATTACGACAAACACTAGGGTTTTCATTCAAACTGAAAAATATTAGACATTACTAAAGAAAACAAAAGAGCTGGGTTTGATTAAGAACATATAGCTTATAGTTTTTAGGAAAAGGAAACATCGGATCCTTGTTTTGACCGATAGATAGGATACTTTACGAAAGGAAAGCAAAAGATTATGGTTTTGAAAGATAAGGTTAGTGTTTTGATTAAAAACAAAATGAGAAATTCCGAAAAGAAAACAAAGCATTATTGTTTTGATTGAAAGCATTGGATTAGGCTTTTGATTCAAGTATAGTAGCGTTGCAAAAAGAAGACATGTGATCGTGGTTTTGATTAAAGAAAGGTGACACTACCATAAAAACCTACGATTAGGATTTTGATTCAAAAAGAGTATGTATTCCGAAAGGAAAAGAAATGGCTAGGGGTCTTGGTTTAAAAATATGAGTCATTCTAAAACGACAACAAGACTAGGATTGCTATTCAAAACTGAAAAATATTATACATTACTATAAGTAAACAAAAGATAGCGTTTTGATTAAGAACGTATAGATTGGAGTTATTAAAAGAAAGAAACTAGGATTCGCGTTTTGACCGAAAGATAGGATACTTTACGAAAGAAAAGCAAAAGATTATGGTTTTGAAAGATAGGATTAGTGTTTTGATAAAAGCAAACGAGTCATTCCGAAATAAAAACAAAGCGTTAGGGTTTTGATTGAGAGCGTAGGATCAGGCTTTTGATTCAGTATAATAGCGTACGAAAAGAAAACTATGATTAAGGTTTTTGATTAAATAAAGGTGACACTACCGCAAGAAAACCTGGATGCAGAGTTTGATTCAAAAAGAGTAGGAATTACGAAAGGAAAAGAGAGGACTAGGGGTGTTGGTGTACAATTACGAGTCATTTTAAAATGACGACAAACACTAGGGTTTTCATTCAAAACTGAAAAATATTAGACATTACTAAAAGAAAACAAAAGAGTTGGGTTTTGATTAAGAACATATAGATTATAGTTTTTAGGAAAAGGAAACATCGGATCCTTGTTTTGACCGAAGATAGGATACTTTACGAAAGGAAAGCAAAAGATTATGGTTTTGAAAGATAAGGTTAGTGTTTTGATTAAAAACAAAACGAGACATTCCGAAAAGAAAACAAAGCATTAGGGTTTTGATTGAAAGCATTGGATTAGGCTTTTGATTCAAGTATAGTAGCGTTGCAAAAGAAGACATGTGATCATTGTTTTGATTAAAGAAAGGTGACACTACCATAAAAAACCTACGATTAGGATTTTGATTCAAAAGAGTATGTATTCCGAAAGGAAAAGAAATGGGTAGGGGTCTTGGTTTAAAAATATGAGTCATTCTAAACGACAACAAAGACTAGGATTGCTATTCAAAACTGAAAAATATTATACATTACTATAAGTAAACAAAAGATAGCGTTTTGATTAAGAACGTATAGATTGGAGTTATTAAAAGAAGAAACCTAGGATTCGCGTTTTGACCGAAAGATAGGATACTTTACGAAAGAAAAGCAAAAGATTATGGTTTTGAAAGATAGGATTAATGTTTTGATTAAAAGCAAAACGAGACATTCCGAAATAAAACAAAGCGTTAGGGTTTTGATTGAGAGCGTAGGATCAGGCTTTTGATTCAAGTATAATAGCGTTACGAAAACAAAACCTATGATTAAGGTTTTTGATTAAAGAAAGGTGACACTACCGCAAGAAAACCTGGATGCAGAGTTTTGATTCAAAAGAGTAGGAATTACGAAAGGAAAAGAGAGGACTAGGGGTGTGGTGAACAATTACGAGTCATTTTAAAATGACGACAAACACTAGGGTTTTCATTCAAAACTGAAAAATATTAGACATTACTAAAAGAAAACAAAAGAGTTGGGTCTTGATTAAGAACATATAGATTATAGTTTTTAGGAAAAGGAACATCGGATCCTTGTTTTGACCGATAGATAGGATACTTTACGAAAGGAAAGCAAAAGATTATGGTTTTAAAAGATAGGATTAGTGTTTTGATTAAAAGCAAAACGAGTCATTCCGAAATAAAAACAAAGCGTTAGGGTTTTGATTGAGAGCGTAGGATCAGGCTTTTGATTCAAGTATAATAGCGTTACGAAAAGAAAACCTATGATTAAGGTTTTTGATTAATGAAAGGTGACACTACCGCAAGAAAACCTGGATGCAGAGTTTTGATTCAAAAAGAGTAGGAATTACGAAAGGAAAAGAGAGGACTAGGGGTGTTGGTGTACAATTACGAGTCATTTTAAAATGTCGACAAACACTAAGGTTTTCATTCAAAACAGAAAAATATTAGACATTACTAAAAGAAAACAAAGAGTTGGGTTTTGATTAAGAACATATAGATTATAGTTTTTAGGAAAAGGAAACATCGGATCCTTGTTTTGACCGAAAGATAGGATACTTTACGAAAGGAAAGCAAAAGATTATGGTTTTGAAAGATAAGGTTAGTGTTTTGATTAAAAACAAAACGAGACATTCCGAAAGAAAACAAAGCATTAGGGTTTTGATTGAAAGCATTGGATTAGGCTTTTGATTCAAGTATAGTAGCGTTGCAAAAAGAAGACATGTGATCGTGGTTTTGATTAAAGAAAGGTGACACTACCATAAAAAACCTACGATTAGGATTTTGATTCGAAAAGAGTATGTATTCCGTAAGGAAAAGAAATGGCTAGTTGTCTTGGTTTAAAAATATGAGTCATTCTAAAACGACAACAAAGACTAGGATTGCTATTCAAAACTGAAAAATATTATACATTACTATAAGTAAACAAAAGATAGCGTTTTGATTAAGAACGTATAGATTGGAGTTATTAAAAGAAAGAAACCTAGGATTCGCGTTTTGACCGAAAGATAGGATACTTTACGAAAGAAAAGCAAAAGATTATGGTTTTGAAAGATGGGATTAGTGTTTTGATTAAAAGCAAAACGAGACATTCCGAAATAAAAACAAAGCGTTAGGGTTTTGATTGAGAGCGTAGGATCAGGCTTTTGATTCAAGTATAATAGCGTTACGAAAAGAAAACCTATGATTAAGGTTTTTTATTAAAGAAAGGTGACACTACCGCAAGAAAACCTGGATGAAGAGTTTTGATTCAAAAAGAGTAGGAATTACGAAAGGAAAAGAGAGGACTAGGGGTGTTGGTGTACAATTACGAGTCATTTTAAAATGACGACAAACACTAGGGTTTTCATTCAAAACTGAAAAATATTAGACATTACTAAAAGAAAACAAAAGAGTTGGGTTTTGATTAAGAACATATAGATTATAGTTTTTAGGAAAAGGAAACATCGGATCCTTGTTTTGACCGAAAGATAGGATACTTTACGAAAGGAAAGCAAAAGATTATGGTTTTGAAAGATAAGGTTAGTGTTTTGATTAAAAACAAAACGAGACATTCCGAAAAGAAAACAAAGCATTAGGGTTTTGATTGAAAGCATTGGATTAGGCTTTTGATTCAAGTATAGTAGCGTTGCAAAAAGAAGACATGTGATCGTGGTTTTGATTAAAGAAAGGTGACACTACCATAAAAAACCTACGATTAGGATTTTGATTCGAAAAGAGTATGTATTCCGTAAGGAAAAGAAATGGCTAGTTGTCTTGGTTTAAAAATATGAGTCATTCTAAAACGACAACAAAGACTAGGATTGCTATTCAAAACTGAAAAATATTATACATTACTATAAGTAAACAAAAGATAGCGTTTTGATTAAGAACGTATAGATTGGAGTTATTAAAAGAAAGAAACCTAGGATTCGCGTTTTGACCGAAAGATAGGATACTTTACGAAAGAAAAGCAAAAGATTATGGTTTTGAAAGATAGGATTAATGTTTTGATTAAAAGCAAAACGAGACATTCCGAAATAAAAACAAAGCGTTAGGGTTTTGATTGAGAGCGTAGGATCAGGCTTTTGATTCAAGTATAATAGCGTTACGAAAACAAAACCTATGATTAAGGTTTTTGATTAAAGAAAGGTGACACTACCGCAAGAAAACCTGGATGCAGAGTTTTGATTCAAAAAGAGTAGGAATTACGAAAGGAAAAGAGAGGACTAGGGGTGTTGGTGAACAATTACGAGTCATTTTAAAATGACGACAAACACTAGGGTTTTCATTCAAAACTGAAAAATATTAGACATTACTAAAAGAAAACAAAAGAGTTGGGTCTTGATTAAGAACATATAGATTATAGTTTTTAGGAAAAGGAAACATCGGATCCTTGTTTTGACCGATAGATAGGATACTTTACGAAAGGAAAGCAAAAGATTATGGTTTTAAAAGATAGGATTAGTGTTTTGATTAAAAGCAAAACGAGTCATTCCGAAATAAAAACAAAGCGTTAGGGTTTTGATTGAGAGCGTAGGATCAGGCTTTTGATTCAAGTATAATAGCGTTACGAAAAGAAAACCTATGATTAAGGTTTTTGATTAATGAAAGGTGACACTACCGCAAGAAAACCTGGATGCAGAGTTTTGATTCAAAAAGAGTAGGAATTACGAAAGGAAAAGAGAGGACTAGGGGTGTTGGTGTACAATTACGAGTCATTTTAAAATGTCGACAAACACTAAGGTTTTCATTCAAAACAGAAAAATATTAGACATTACTAAAAGAAAACAAAAGAGTTGGGTTTTGATTAAGAACATATAGATTATAGTTTTTAGGAAAAGGAAACATCGGATCCTTGTTTTGACCGAAAGATAGGATACTTTACGAAAGGAAAGCAAAAGATTATGGTTTTGAAAGATAAGGTTAGTGTTTTGATTAAAAACAAAACGAGACATTCCGAAAAGAAAACAAAGCATTAGGGTTTTGATTGAAAGCATTGGATTAGGCTTTTGATTCAAGTATAGTAGCGTTGCAAAAGAAGACATGTGATCGTGGTTTTGATTAAAGAAAGGTGACACTACCATAAAAAACCTACGATTAGGATTTTGATTCGAAAAGAGTATGTATTCCGTAAGGAAAAGAAATGGCTAGTTGTCTTGGTTTAAAAATATGAGTCATTCTAAAACGACAACAAAGACTAGGATTGCTATTCAAAACTGAAAAATATTATACATTACTATAAGTAAACAAAAGATAGCGTTTTGATTAAGAACGTATAGATTGGAGTTATTAAAAGAAAGAAACCTAGGATTCGCGTTTTGACCGAAAGATAGGATACTTTACGAAAGAAAAGCAAAAGATTATGGTTTTGAAAGATGGGATTAGTGTTTTGATTAAAAGCAAAACGAGACATTCCGAAATAAAAACAAAGCGTTAGGGTTTTGATTGAGAGCGTAGGATCAGGCTTTTGATTCAAGTATAATAGCGTTACGAAAAGAAAACCTATGATTAAGGTTTTTTATTAAAGAAAGGTGACACTACCGCAAGAAAACCTGGATGAAGAGTTTTGATTCAAAAAGAGTAGGAATTACGAAAGGAAAAGAGAGGACTAGGGGTGTTGGTGTACAATTACGAGTCATTTTAAAATGACGACAAACACTAGGGTTTTCATTCAAAACTGAAAAACATTAGACATTACTAAAAGAAAACAAAAGAGTTGGGTTTTGATTAAGAACATATAGATTATAGTTTTTAGGAAAAGGAAACATCGGATCCTTGTTTTGACCGAAAGATAGGATACTTTACGAAAGGAAAGCAAAAGATTATGGTTTTGAAAGATAAGGTTAGTGTTTTGATTAAAAACAAAACGAGACATTCCGAAAAGAAAACAAAGCATTAGGGTTTTGATTGAAAGCATTGGATTAGGCTTTTGATTCAAGTATAGTAGCGTTGCAAAAAGAAGACATGTGATCGTGGTTTTGATTAAAGAAAGGTGACACTACCATAAAAAACCTACGATTAGGATTTTGATTCGAAAAGAGTATGTATTCCGTAAGGAAAAGAAATGGCTAGTTGTCTTGGTTTAAAAATATGAGTCATTCTAAAACGACAACAAAGACTAGGATTGCTATTCAAAACTGAAAAATATTATACATTACTATAAGTAAACAAAAGATAGCGTTTTGATTAAGAACGTATAGATTGGAGTTATTAAAAGAAAGAAACCTAGGATTCGCGTTTTGACCGAAAGATAGGATACTTTACGAAAGAAAAGCAAAAGATTATGGTTTTGAAAGATGGGATTAGTGTTTTGATTAAAAGCAAAACGAGACATTCCGAAATAAAAACAAAGCGTTAGGGTTTTGATTGAGAGCGTAGGATCAGGCTTTTGATTCAAGTATAATAGCGTTACGAAAAGAAAACCTATGATTAAGGTTTTTTATTAAAGAAAGGTGACACTACCGCAAGAAAACCTAGATGCAGAGTTTTGATTCAGAAAGAGTAGGAATTACGAAAGGAAAAGAGAGGACTAGGGGTGTTGGTGTACAATTACGAGTCATTTTAAAATGACGACAAACACTAGGGTTTTCATTCAAAACTGAAAAATATTAGACATTACTAAAAGAAAACAAAAGAGTTGGGTTTTGATTAAGAACATATAGATTATAGTTTTTAGGAAAAGGAAACATCGGATCCTAGTTTTGACCGAAAGATAGGATACTTTACGAAAGGAAAGCAAAAGATTATGGTTTTGAAAGATAAGGTTAGTGTTTTGATTAAAAACAAAACGAGACATTCCGAAAAGAAAACAAAGCATTAGGGTTTTGATTGAAAGCATTGGATTAAGCTTTTGATTCAAGTATAGTAGCGTTGCAAAAAGAAGACATGTGATCGTGGTTTTGATTAAAGAAAGGTGACACTATCATAAAAAACCTACGATTAGGATTTTGATTCGAAAAGAGTATGTATTCCGTAAGGAAAAGAAATGGCTAGTTGTCTTGGTTTAAAAATATGAGTCATTCTAAAACGACAACAAAGACTAGGATTGCTATTCAAAACTGAAAAATATTATACATTACTATAAGTAAACAAAAGATAGCGTTTTGATTAAGAACGTATAGATTGGAGTTATTAAAAGAAAGAAACCTAGGATTCGCGTTTTGACCGAAAGATAGGATACTTTACGACAGAAAAGCAAAAGATTATGGTTTTGAAAGATGGGATTAGTGTTTTGATTAAAAGCAAAACGAGACATTCTGAAATAAAAACAAAGCGTTAGTGTTTTGATTGAGAGCGTAGGATCAGGCTTTTGATTCAAGTATAATAGCGTTACGAAAAGAAAACCTATGATTAAGGTTTTTTATTAAAGAAAGGTGACACTACCGCAAGAAAACCTGGATGCAGAGTTTTGATTCAAAAAGAGTAGGAATTACGAAAGGAAAAGAGAGGACTAGGGTTGTTGGTGTACAATTACGAGTCATTTTAAAATGACGACAAACACTAGGGTTTTCATTCAAAACTGAAAAATATTAGACATTACTAAAAGAAAACAAAAGAGTTGGGTTTTGATTAAGAACATATAGATTATAGTTTTTAGGAAAAGGAAACATCGGATCCTTGTTTTGACCGAAAGATAGGATACTTTACGAAAGGAAAGCAAAAGATTATGGTTTTGAAAGATAAGGTTAGTGTTTTGATTAAAAACAAAACGAGACATTCCGAAAAGAAAACAAAGCATTAGGGTTTTGATTGAAAGCATTGGATTAGGCTTTTGATTCAAGTATAGTAGCGTTGCAAAAAGAAGACATGTGATCGTGGTTTTGATTAAAGAAAGGTGACACTACCATAAAAAACCTACGATTAGGATTTTGATTCGAAAAGAGTATGTATTCCGTAAGGAAAAGAAATGGCTAGTTGTCTTGAGTTAAAAATATGAGTCATTCTAAAACGACAACAAAGACTAGGATTGCTATTCAAAACTGAAAAATATTATACATTACTATAAGTAAACAAAAGATAGCGTTTGATTAAGAACGTATAGATTGGAGTTATTAAAAGAAAGAAACCTAGGATTCGCGTTTTGACCGAAAGATAGGATACTTTACGAAAGAAAAGCAAAAGATTATGGTTTTGAAAGATGGGATTAGTGTTTTGATTAAAAGCAAAACGAGACATTCCGAAATAAAAACAAAGCGTTAGGGTTTTGATTGAGAGCGTAGGATCAGGCTTTTGATTCAAGTATAATAGCGTTACGAAAACAAAACCTATGATTAAGGTTTTTTATTAAAGAAAGGTGACACTACCGCAAGAAAACCTAGATGCAGAGTTTTGATTCAGAAAGAGTAGGAATTACGAAAGGAAAAGAGAGGACTAGGGGTGTTGGTGTACAATTACGAGTCATTTTAAAATGACGACAAACACTAGGGTTTTCATTCAAAACTGAAAAATATTAGACATTACTAAAAGAAAACAAAAGAGTTGGGTCTTGATTAAGAACATATAGATTATAGTTTTTAGGAAAAGGAAACATCGGATCCTTGTTTTGACCGATAGATAGGATACTTTACGAAAGGAAAGCAAAAGATTATGGTTTTGAAAGATAAGGTTAGTGTTTTGATTAAAAACAAAACGAGAAATTCCGAAAAGAAAACAAAGCATTAGGGTTTTGATTGAAAGCATTGGATTAGGCTTTTGATTCAAGTATAGTAGCGTTACGAAAAGAAAACCTATGATTAAGGTTTTTGATTAAAGAAAGGTGACACTACCGCAAGAAAACCTGGATGCAGAGTTTTGATTCAAAAAGAGTAGGAATTACGAAAGGAAAAGAGAGGACTAGGGGTGTTGGTGTACAATTACGAGTCATTTTAAAATGACGACAAACACTAGGGTTTTCATTCAAAACTGAAAAATATTAGACATTACTAAAAGAAAATAAAAGAGTTGGGTTTTGATTAAGAACATATAGATTATAGTTTTTAGGAAAAGGAAACATCGGATCCTTGTTTTGACCGAAAGATAGGATACTTTACGAAAGGAAAGCAAAAGATTATGGTTTTGAAAGATAAGGTTAGTGTTTTGATTAAAAACAAAACGAGACATTCCGAAAAGAAAACAAAGCATTAGGGTTTTGATTGAAAGCATTGGATTAGGCTTTTGATTCAAGTATAGTAGCGTTGCAAAAAGAAGACATGTGATCGTGGTTTTGATTAAAGAAAGGTGACACTATCATAAAAAACCTACGATTAGGATTTTGATTCGAAAAGAGTATGTATTCCGTAAGGAAAAGAAATGGCTAGTTGTCTTGGTTTAAAAATATGAGTCATTCTAAAACGACAACAAAGACTAGGATTGCTATTCAAAACTGAAAAATATTATACATTACTATAAGTAAACAAAAGATAGCGTTTTGATTAAGAACGTATAGATTGGAGTTATTAAAAGAAAGAAACCTAGGATTCGCGTTTTGACCGAAAGATAGGATACTTTACGAAAGAAAAGCAAAAGATTATGGTTTTGAAAGATGGGATTAGTGTTTTGATTAAAAGCAAAACGAGACATTCTGAAATAAAAACAAAGCGTTAGTGTTTTGATTGAGAGCGTAGGATCAGGCTTTTGATTCAAGTATAATAGCGTTACGAAAAGAAAACCTATGATTAAGGTTTTTATTAAAGAAAGGTGACACTACCGCAAGAAAACCTGGATGCAGAGTTTTGATTCAAAAAGAGTAGGAATTACGAAAGGAAAAGAGAGGACTAGGGTTGTTGGTGTACAATTACGAGTCATTTTAAAATGACGACAAACACTAGGGTTTTCATTCAAAACTGAAAAATATTAGACATTACTAAAAGAAAACAAAAGAGTTGGGTTTTGATTAAGAACATATAGATTATAGTTTTTAGGAAAAGGAAACATCGGATCCTTGTTTTGACCGAAAGATAGGATACTTTACGAAAGGAAAGCAAAAGATTATGGTTTTGAAAGATAAGGTTAGTGTTTTGATTAAAAACAAAACGAGACATTCCGAAAAGAAAACAAAGCATTAGGGTTTTGATTGAAAGCATTGGATTAGGCTTTTGATTCAAGTATAGTAGCGTTGCAAAAAGAAGACATGTGATCGTGGTTTTGATTAAAGAAAGGTGACACTACCATAAAAAACCTACGATTAGGATTTTGATTCGAAAAGAGTATGTATTCCGTAAGGAAAAGAAATGGCTAGTTGTCTTGGTTTAAAATATGAGTCATTCTAAAACGACAACAAAGACTAGGATTGCTATTCAAAACTGAAAAATATTATACATTACTATAAGTAAACAAAAGATAGCGTTTTGATTAAGAACGTATAGATTGGAGTTATTAAAAGAAAGAAACCTAGGATTCGCGTTTTGACCGAAAGATAGGATACTTTACGAAAGAAAAGCAAAAGATTATGGTTTTGAAAGATAGGATTAGTGTTTTGATTAAAAGCAAAACGAGTCATTCCGAAATAAAAACAAAGCGTTAGGGTTTTGATTGAGAGCGTAGGATCAGGCTTTTGATTCAAGTATAATAGCGTTACGAAAAGAAAACCTATGATTAAGGTTTTTTATTAAAGAAAGGTGACACTACCGCAAGAAAACCTAGATGCAGAGTTTTGATTCAGAAAGAGTAGGAATTACGAAAGGAAAAGAGAGGACTAGGGGTGTTGGTGTACAATTACGAGTCATTTTAAAATGACGACAAACACTAGGGTTTTCATTCAAAACTGAAAAATATTAGACATTACTAAAAGAAAACAAAAGAGTTGGGTTTTGATTAAGAACATATAGATTATAGTTTTTAGGAAAAGGAAACATCGGATCCTTGTTTTGACCGAAAGATAGGATACTTTACGAAAGGAAAGCAAAAGATTATGGTTTTGAAAGATAAGGTTAGTGTTTTGATTAAAAACAAAACGAGACATTCCGAAAAGAAAACAAAGCATTAGGGTTTTGATTGAAAGCATTGGATTAGGCTTTTGATTCAAGTATAGTAGCGTTGCAAAAAGAAGACATGTGATCGTGGTTTTGATTAAAGAAAGGTGACACTACCATAAAAAACCTACGATTAGGATTTTGATTCAAAAAGAGTATGTATTCCGTAAGGAAAAGAAATGGCTAGTTGTCTTGGTTTAAAAATATGAGTCATTCTAAAACGACAACAAAGACTAGGGTTGCTATTCAAAACTGAAAAATATTATACATTACTATAAGTAAACAAAAGATAGCGTTTTGATTAAGAACGTATAGATTGCAGTTATTAAAAGAAAGAAACCTAGGATTCGCGTTTTGACCGAAAGATAGGATACTTTACGAAAGAAAAGCAAAAGATTATGGTTTTGAAAGATAGGATTAGTGTTTTGATTAAAAGCAAAACGAGTCATTCCGAAATAAAAACAAAGCGTTAGGGTTTTGATTGAAAGCGTAGGATCAGGCTTTTGATTCAAGTATAATAGCGTTACGAAAAGAAAACCTATGATTAAGGTTTTTGATTAAAGAAAGGTGACACTACCGCAAGAAAACTTAGATGCAGAGTTTTGATTCAAAAAGAGTAGGAATTACGAAAGGAAAAGAGAGGACTAGGGGTGTTGGTGTACAATTACGAGTCATTTTAAAATGACGACAAACACTAGCGTTTTCATTCAAAACTGAAAAATATTAGACATTACTAAAAGAAAACAAAAGAGTTGGGTTTTGATTAAGAACATATAGATTATAGTTTTTAGGAAAAGGAAACATCGGATCCTTGTTTTGACCGATAGATAGGATACTTTACGAAAGGAAAGCAAAAGATTATGGTTTTGAAAGATAAGGTTAGTGTTTTGATTAAAAACAAAACGAGAAATTCCGAAAAGAAAACAAAGCATTAGGGTTTTGATTGAAAGCATTGGATTAGGCTTTTGATTCAAGTATAGTAGCGTTGCAAAAAGAAGACATGTGATCGTGGTTTTGATTAAAGAAAGGTGACACTACCATAAAAAACCTACGATTAGGATTTTGATTCAAAAAGAGTATGTATTCCGAAAGGAAAAGAAATGGCTAGGGGTCTTGGTTTAAAAATATGAGTCATTCTAAAACGACAACAAAGACTAGGATTGCTATTCAAAACTGAAAAATATTATACATTACTATAAGTAAACAAAAGATAGCGTTTTGATTAAGAACGTATAGATTGGGGTTATTAAAAGAAAGAAACCTAGGATTCGCGTTTTGACCGAAAGATAGGATACTTTACGAAAGAAAAGCAAAAGATTATGGTTTTGAAAGATAGGATTAGTGTTTTGATTAAAAGCAAAACGAGTCATTCCGAAATAAAAACAAAGCGTTAGGGTTTTGATTGAGAGCGTAGGATCAGGCTTTTGATTCAAGTATAATAGCGTTACGAAAAGAAAACCTATGATTAAGGTTTTTGATTAAAGAAAGGTGACACTACCGCAAGAAAACCTGGATGCAGAGTTTTGATTCAAAAAGAGTAGGAACTACGAAAGGAAAAGAGAGGACTAGGGGTGTTGGTGTACAATTACGAGTCATTTTAAAATGACGACAAACACTAGGGTTTTCATTCAAAACTGAAAAATATTAGACATTACTAAAAGAAAACAAAAGAGTTGGGTTTTGATTAAGAACATATAGATTATAGTTTTTAGGAAAAGGAAACATCGGATCCTTGTTTTGACCGAAAGATAGGATACTTTACGAAAGGAAAGCAAAAGATTATGGTTTTGAAAGATAAGGTTAGTGTTTTGATTAAAAACAAAACGAGACATTCCGAAAAGAAAACAAATCATTAGGGTTTTGATTGAAAGCATTGGATTAGGCTTTTGATTAAAGTATAGTAGCGTTGCAAAAAGAAGACATGTGATCGTTGTTTTGATTAAAGAAAGGTGACACTACCATAAAAAACCTACGATTAGGATTTTGATTAAAAAAGAGTATGTATTCCGAAAGGAAAAGAAATGGCTAGGGGTCTTGGTTTAAAAATATGAGTCATTCTAAAACGACAACAAAGACTAGGATTGCTATTCAAAACTGAAAAATATTATACATTACTATAAGTAAACAAAAGATAGCGTTTTGATTAAGAACGTATAGATTGGAGTTATTAAAAGAAAGAAACCTAGGATTCGCGTTTTGACCGAGAAAGATAGGATACTTTACGAAAGAAAAGCAAAAAATTATGGTTTTGAAAGATAGGATTAGTGTTTTGATTAAAAGCAAAACGAGTCATTCCGAAATAAAAACAAAGCGTTAGGGTTTTGATTGAGAGCGTAGGATCAGGCTTTTGATTCAAGTATAATAGCGTTACGAAAAGAAAACCTATGATTAAGGTTTTTGATTAAAGAAAGGTGACACTACCGTAAGAAAACCTCGATGCAGAGTTTTGATTCAAAAAGAGTAGGAATTACGAAAGGAAAAGAGAGGACTAGGGGTGTTGGTGAACAATTACGAGTCATTTTAAAATGACGACAAACACTAGGGTTTTCATTCAAAACTGAAAAATATTAGACATTACTAAAAGAAAACAAAAGAGTTGGGTCTTGATTAAGAACATATAGATTATAGTTTTTAGGAAAAGGAAACATCGGATCCTTGTTTTGACCGAAAGATAGGATACTTTACGAAAGGAAAGCAAAAGATTATGGTTTTGAAAGATAAGGTTAGTGTTTTGATTAAAAACAAAACGAGACATTCCGAAAAGAAAACAAAGCATTAGGGTTTTGATTGAAAGCATTGGATTAGGCTTTTGATTCAAGTATAGTAGCGTTGCAAAAAGAAGACATGTGATCGTGGTTTTGATTAAAGAAAGGTGACCCTACCATAAAAAACTTACGATTAGGATTTTGATTCAAAAAGAGTATGTATTCCGTAAGGAAAAGAAATGGCTAGTTGTCTTGGTTTAAAAATATGAGTCATTCTAAAACGACAACAAAGACTAGGGTTGCTATTCAAAACTGAAAAATATTATACATTACTATAAGTAAACAAAAGATAGCGTTTTGATTAAGAACGTATAGATTGGAGTTATTAAAAGAAAGAAACCTAGGATTCGCGTTTTGACCGAAAGATAGGATACTTTACGAAAGAAAAGCAAAAGATTATGGTTTTGAAAGATAGGATTAGTGTTTTGATTAAAAGCAAAACGAGTCATTCCGAAATAAAAACAAAGCGTTAGGGTTTTGATTGAAAGCGTAGGATCAGGCTTTTGATTCAAGTATAATAGCGTTACGAAAAGAAAACCTATGATTAAGGTTTTTGATTAAAGAAAGGTGACACTACCGCAAGAAAACTTAGATGCAGAGTTTTGATTCAAAAAGAGTAGGAACTACGAAAGGAAAAGAGAGGACTAGGGGTGTTGGTGTACAATTACGAGTCATTTTAAAATGACGACAAACACTAGGGTTTTCATTCAAAACTGAAAAATATTAGACATTACTAAAAGAAAACAAAAGAGTTGGGTCTTGATTAAGAACATATAGATTATAGTTTTTAGGAAAAGGAAACATCGGATCCTTGTTTTGACCGATAGATAGGATACTTTACGAAAGGAAAGCAAAAGATTATGGTTTTGAAAGATAAGGTTAGTGTTTTGATTAAAAACAAAACGAGACATTCCGAAAAGAAAACAAAGCATTAGGGTTTTGATTGAAAGCATTGGATTAGGCTTTTGATTCAAGTATAGTAGCGTTGCAAAAAGAAGACATGTGATCGTGGTTTTGATTAAAGAAAGGTGACACTACCATAAAAAACCTACGATTAGGATTTTGATTCAAAAAGAGTATGTATTCCGAAAGGAAAAGAAATGGCTAGGGGTCTTGGTTTAAAAATATGAGTCATTCTAAAACGACAACAAAGACTAGGGTTGCTATTCAAAACTGAAAAATATTATACATTACTATAAGTAAACAAAAGATAGCGTTTTGATTAAGAACGTATAGATTGGAGTTATTAAAAGAAAGAAACCTAGGATTCGCGTTTTGACCGAAAGATAGGATACTTTACGAAAGAAAAGCAAAAGATTATGGTTTTGAAAGATAGGATTAGTGTTTTGATTAAAAGCAAAACGAGTCATTCCGAAATAAAAACAAAGCGTTAGGGTTTTGATTGAGAGCGTAGGATCAGGCTTTTGATTCAAGTATAATAGCGTTACGAAAAGAAAACCTATGATTAAGGTTTTTGATTAAAGAAAGGTGACACTACCGCAAGAAAACCTGGATGCAGAGTTTTGATTCAAAAAGAGTAGGAACTACGAAAGGAAAAGAGAGGACTAGGGGTGTTGGTGTACAATTACGAGTCATTTTAAAATGACGACAAACACTAGGGTTTTCATTCAAAACTGAAAAATATTAGACATTACTAAAAGAAAACAAAAGAGTTGGGTTTTGATTAAGAACATATAGATTATAGTTTTTAGGAAAAGGAAACATCGGATCCTTGTTTTGACCGAAAGATAGGATACTTTACGAAAGGAAAGCAAAAGATTATGGTTTGAAAGATAAGGTTAGTGTTTTGATTAAAAACAAAACGAGACATTCCGAAAAGAAAACAAAGCATTAGGGTTTTGATTGAAAGCATTGGATTAGGCTTTTGATTCAAGTATAGTAGCGTTGCAAAAAGAAGACATGTGATCGTGGTTTTGATTAAAGAAAGGTGACACTACCATAAAAAACCTACGATTAGGATTTTGATTCAAAAAGAGTATGTATTCCGTAAGGAAAAGAAATGGCTAGTGGTCTTGGTTTAAAAATATGAGTCATTCTAAAACGACAACAAAGACTAGGGTTGCTATTCAAAACTGAAAAATATTATACATTACTATAAGTAAACAAAAGATAGCGTTTTGATTAAGAACGTATAGATTGGAGTTATTAAAAGAAAGAAACCTAGGATTCGCGTTTTGACCGAAAGATAGGATACTTTACGAAAGAAAAGCAAAAGATTATGGTTTTGAAAGATAGGATTAGTGTTTTGATTAAAAGCAAAACGAGACATTCCGAAATAAAAACAAAGCGTTAGGGTTTTGATTGAGAGCGTAGGATCAGGCTTTTGATTCAAGTATAATAGCGTTACGAAAAGAAAACCTATGATTAAGGTTTTTTATTAAAGAAAGGTGACACTACCGCAAGAAAACCTGGATGCAGAGTTTTGATTCAAAAAGAGTAGGAATTACGAAAGGAAAAGAGAGGACTAGGGGTGTTGGTGTACAATTACGAGTCATTTTAAAATGACGACAAACACTAGGGTTTTCATTCAAAACTGAAAAATATTAGACATTACTAAAAGAAAACAAAAGAGTTGGGTTTTGATTAAGAACATATAGATTATAGTTTTTAGGAAAAGGAAACATCGGATCCTTGTTTTGACCGAAAGATAGGATACTTTACGAAAGGAAAGCAAAAGATTATGGTTTTGAAAGATAAGGTTAGTGTTTTGATTAAAAACAAAACGAGACATTCCGAAAAGAAAACAAAGCATTAGGGTTTTGATTGAAAGCATTGGATTAGGCTTTTGATTCAAGTATAGTAGCGTTGCAAAAAGAAGACATGTGATCGTGGTTTTGATTAAATAAAGGTGACACTACCATAAAAAACCTATGATTAGGATTTTGATTCAAAAAGAGTATGTATTCCGTAAGGAAAAGAAATGGCTAGTTGTCTTGGTTTAAAAATATGAGTCATTCTAAAACGACAACAAAGACTAGGGTTGCTATTCAAAACTGAAAAATATTATACATTACTATAAGTAAACAAAAGATAGCGTTTTGATTAAGAACGTATAGATTGGAGTTATTAAAAGAAAGAAACCTAGGATTCGCGTTTTGACCGAGAAAGATAGGATACTTTACGAAAGAAAAGCAAAAGATTATGGTTTTGAAAGATAGGATTAGTGTTTTGATTAAAAGCAAAACGAGTCATTCCGAAATAAAAACAAAGCGTTAGGGTTTTGATTGAGAGCGTAGGATCAGGCTTTTGATTCAAGTATAATAGCGTTACGAAAAGAAAACCTATGATTAAGGTTTTTGATTAAAGAAAGGTGACACTACCGCAAGAAAACCTAGATGCAGAGTATTGATTCAAAAAGAGTGGGAATTACGAATGGAAAAGAGAGGACTAGGGGTTGTTGGTGTACAATTACGAGTCATTTTAAAATGACGACAAACACTAGGGTTTTCATTCAAAACTGAAAAATATTAGACATTAGTAAAAGAAAACAAAAGAGTTGGGTTTTGATTAAGAACATATAGATTATAGTTTTTAGGAAAAGGAAACATCGGATCCTTGTTTTGACCGAAAGATAGGATACTTTACGAAAGGAAAGCAAGAAGATTATGGTTTTGAAAGATAAGGTTAGTGTTTTGATTAAAACCAAAACGAGACATTCCGAAAAGAAAACAAAGCATTAGGGTTTTGATTGAAAGCATTGGATTAGGCTTTTGATTCAAGTATAGTAGCGTTGCAAAAAGAAGACATGTGATCGTGGTTTTGATTAAAGAAAGGTGACACTACCATAAAAAACCTACGATTAGGATTTTGATTCAAAAAGAGTATGTATTCCGAAAGGAAAAGAAATGGCTAGGGGTCTTGGTTTAAAATATGAGTCATTCTAAAACGACAACAAAGACTAGGGTTGCTATTCAAATCTGAAAAATATTATACATTACTATAAGTAAACAAAAGATAGGGTTTTGATTAAGAATGTATAGATTGGAGTTATTAAAAGAAAGAAACCTAGGATTCGCGTTTTGACCGAAAGATAGGATACTTTACGAAAGAAAAGCAAAAGATTATGATTTTGAAAGATAGGATTAGTGTTTTGATTAAAAGCAAAACGAGACATTCCGAAATAAAAACAAAGCGTTAGGGTTTTGATTGAGAGCGTAGGATCAGGCTTTTGATTCAAGTATAATAGCGTTACGAAAAGAAAACCTATGATTAAGGTTTTTGATTAAAGAAAGGTGACACTACCGCAAGAAAACCTAGATGCAGAGTTTTGATTCAAAAAGAGTGGGAATTACGAATGGAAAAGAGAGTACTAGGGGTTGTTGGTGTACAATTACGAGTCATTTTAAAATGACGACAAACACTAGGGTTTTCATTCAAAACTGAAAAATATTAGACATTAGTAAAAGAAAACAAAAGAGTTGGGTTTTGATTAAGAACATATAGATTATAGTTTTTAGGAAAAGCAAACATCGGATCCTTGTTTTGACCGAAAGATAGGATACTTTCCGAAAGGAAAGCAAAAGATTATGGTTTTGAAAGATAAGGTTAGTGTTTTGATTAAAAACAAAACGAGACATTCCGAAAAGAAAACAAAGCATTAGGGTTTTGATTGAAAGCATTGGATTAGGCTTTTGATTCAAGTATAGTAGCGTTGCAAAAAGAAGACATGTGATCGTGGTTTTGATTAAAGAAAGGTGACACTACCATAAAAAACCTACGATTAGGATTTTGATTCAAAAAGAGTATGTATTCCGAAAGGAAAAGAAATGGCTAGGGGTCTTGGTTTAAAATATGAGTCATTCTAAAACGACAACAAAGACTAGGGTTGCTATTCAAAACTGAAAAATATTATACATTACTATAAGTAAACAAAAGATAGGGTTTTGATTAAGAACGTATAGATTGGAGTTATTAAAAGAAAGAAACCTAGGATTCGCGTTTTGACCGAAAGATAGGATACTTTACGAAAGAAAAGCAAAAGATTATGGTTTTGAAAGATAGGATTAGTGTTTTGATTAAAAGCAAAACGAGATATTCCGAAATAAAAACAAAGCGTTAGGGTTTTGATTGAGAGCGTAGGATCAGGCTTTTGATTCAAGTATAATAGCGTTACGAAAAGAAAACCTATGATTAAGGTTTTTGATTAAAGAAAGGTGACACTACCGCAAGAAAACCTAGATGCAGAGTATTGATTCAAAAAGAGTGGGAATTACGAATGGAAAAGAGAGGACTAGGGGTTGTTGGTGTACAATTACGAGTCATTTTAAAATGACGACAAACACTAGGGTTTTCATTCAAAACTGAAAAATATTAGACATTAGTAAAAGAAAACAAAAGAGTTGGGTTTTGATTAAGAACATATAGATTATAGTTTTTAGGAAAAGGAAACATCGGATCCTTGTTTTGACCGAAAGATAGGATACTTTACGAAAGGAAAGCAAAAGATTATGGTTTTGAAAGATAAGGTTAGTGTTTTGATTAAAACAAAACGAGACATTCCGAAAAGAAAACAAAGCATTAGGGTTTTGATTGAAAGCATTGGATTAGGCTTTTGATTCAAGTATAGTAGCGTTGCAAAAAGAAGACATGTGATCGTGGTTTTGATTAAAGAAAGGTGACACTACCATAAAAAACCTACGATTAGGATTTTGATTCAAAAAGAGTATGTATTCCGAAAGGAAAAGAAATGGCTAGGGGTCTTGGTTTAAAATATGAGTCATTCTAAAACGACAACAAAGACTAGGGTTGCTATTCAAATCTGAAAAATATTATACATTACTATAAGTAAACAAAAGATAGGGTTTTGATTAAGAACGTATAGATTGGAGTTATTAAAAGAAAGAAACCTAGGATTCGCGTTTTGACCGAAAGATAGGATACTTTACGAAAGAAAAGCAAAAGATTATGGTTTTGAAAGATAGGATTAGTGTTTTGATTAAAAGCAAAACGATACATTCCGAAATAAAAACAAAGCGTTAGGGTTTTGATTGAGAGCGTAGGATCAGGCTTTTGATTCAAGTATAATAGCGTTACGAAAAGAAAACCTATGATTAAGGTTTTTGATTAAAGAAAGGTGACACTACCGCAAGAAAACCTAGATGCAGAGTTTTGATTCAAAAAGAGTAGGAATTACGAAAGGAAAAGAGAGGACTAGGGGTGTTGGTGTACAATTACGAGTCATTTTAAAATGACGACAAACACTAGGGTTTTCATTCAAAACTGAAAAATATTAGACATTAGTAAAAGAAAACAAAAGAGTTGGGTTTTGATTAAGAACATATAGATTATAGTTTTTAGGAAAAGGAAACATCGGATCCTTGTTTTGACCGAAAGATAGGATACTTTCCGAAAGGAAAGCAAAAGATTATGGTTTTGAAAGATAAGGTTAGTGTTTTGATTAAAAACAAAACGAGACATTCCGAAAAGAAAACAAAGCATTATGGTTTTGATTGAAAGCATTGGATTAGGCTTTTGATTCAAGTATAGTAGCGTTGCAAAAAGAAGACATGTGATCGTGGTTTTGATTAAAGAAAGGTGACACTACCATAAAAAACCTACGATTAGGATTTTGATTCAAAAAGAGTATGTATTCCGAAAGGAAAAGAAATGGCTAGGGGTCTTGGTTTAAAAATATGAGTCATTCTAAACGACAACAAAGACTAGGGTTGCTATTCAAAACTGAAAAATATTATACATTACTATAAGTAAACAAAAGATAGCGTTTTGATTAAGAACGTATAGATTGGAGTTATTAAAAGAAAGAACCTAGGATTCGCGTTTGACCGAAAGATAGGATACTTTACGAAAGAAAAGCAAAAGATTATGGTTTGAAAGATAGGATTAGTGTTTTGATTAAAAAGCAAAACGAGACATTCCGAAATAAAAACAAAGCGTTAGGGTTTTGATTGAGAGCGTAGGATCAGGCTTTTGATTCAAGTATAATAGCGTTACGAAAAGAAAACCTATGATTAAGGTTTTGATTAAAGAAAGGTGACACTACCGCAAAGAAAACCTAGATGCAGAGTTTTGGATTCAAAAAGAGTAGGAATTATGACAGGAAAGAGAAATGACTAGGGGTTTGTGTACAATTCCGAGTCTTTTAAAATACGACAAACATAGGGTTTTCATCAAACTGAAAATATTAGACATTACGAAAGAAAACCAAAAGTTGGTGTTTTGATAATAACATATAGATTATGTTTTAGGAAAAGGAAACATCGGAGCCTTTTTGACCGAAAGATAGGAACTTTCCCGAAAGGAAAGCAAAAGATATGGTTTTGTGAAAGATAAGTTTATTGTGGGGTTTTTGATAAAACAAAACGAGAACATTCCGAAAAGAAAAAAAGCATTAGGTGTTTGATTGAAGAGCATTGGATTAGGCTTTTGATTCAAGTATAGGAGCGTTGCAAAAAAGACATGTGATCGTGGTTTTGATTAAAGAAAGGTGACACTACCATAAAAAAACCTACGATTAGGATTTTGATTCAAAAAGAGTATGTATTCCGAAAGGAAAAGAATGGCTAGGGGTCTTGGTTTAAAAATATGAGTCATTCTAAAACGACAACAAAGACTAGGGTTGCTATTCAAAACTGAAAAATATTATACATTACTATAAGTAAACAAAAGATAGGGTTTTGATTAAGAACGTATAGATTGGAGTTATTAAAAGAAAGAACCTAGATTCGCGTTTTTGACCGAAAGATAGGATACTTTACGAAAGAAAAGCAAAAGATTAGGGTTTTGAAAGATAGGATTAGTGTTTTGATTAAAAGCAAAACGAGACATACCGAAATAAAAACAAAGCGTTAGGGTTTTGATTGAGAGCGTAGGATCAGGCTTTTGATTCAAGTATAATAGCGTACGAAAAGAAAACCTATGATTAAGATTTTTGATTAAAGAAAGGTGACACTACCGCAAGAAAACCTAGATGCAGAGTTTTGATCAAAAAGAGTAGGAATTACGAAAGGAAAAGAGAGGACTAGGGGTTGTTGTTGTACAATTACGAGTCATTTTAAAATGACGACAAACACTAGGGTTTTCATTCAAAACTGAAAAATATTAGACATTACTAAAAGAAACAAAGAGTTGGGTTTTGATTAAGAACATATAGATTATAGTTTTTAGGAAAAGGAAACATCGGATCCTTGTTTTGACCGAAAGATAGGATACTTACGACAAGGAAAGCAAAAGATTATGGTTTTGGAAAGATAAGGTTAGTGTTTTGATTAAAAACAAAACGAGACATTCCGAAAAGAAAACAAAGCATTAGGGTTTTGATGAAAGCATTGGATTAGGCTTTTGATCAAGTATAGTAGCGTTGCAAAAAGAAGACATGTGATCGTGGTTTTGATTAAAGAAAAGGTGACATACCATAAAAACCTACGATTAGGATTTGATTCAAAAGAGTATGTATTCCGAAGGAAAAGAAATGGCTAGGGGTCTTGGTTTAAAATATGAGTCATTCTAAAACGACAACAAAGACTAGGGTTGCTATTCAAACTGAAAAATTATACATTACTATAAGTAAACAAAGATAGGGTTTTGATTAGAACGTATAGATTGGAGTTATTAAAAGAAAGAAACCTAGGATTCGCGTTTTGACCGAAAGATAGGATACTTTACGAAAGAAAAGCAAAAGATTATGGTTTTGAAAGATAGGATTAGTGTTTTGATTAAAAGCAAAACGAGACATTCGAAATAAAAACAAAGCGTTAGGGTTTTGATTGAGAGCGTAGGATCAGGCTTTTGATTCAAGTATAATAGCGTTACGAAAAGAAAACCTATGATTAAGGTTTTGATTAAAGAAAGGTGACACTACCGCAAGAAAACCTAGATGCAGAGTTTTGATTCAAAAGAGTAGGAATTACGAAAGGAAAAGAGAGGACTAGGGGTGGGTTACAATTACGAGTCATTTAAAATGACGACAAACACTAGGGTTTTCATTCAAAACTGAAAAATATTAGACATTACTAAAAGAAAACAAAAGGTTGGTTTTGATTAAGAACATATAGATTATAGTTTTAGGAAAAGGAAACATCGGATCCTTGTTTTGACCGAAAGATAGGATACTTTACGAAAGGAAAGCAAAAGATTATGGTTTTGAAAGATAGGTTAGTGTTT
>CM037011.1:14444450-14470069 GCA_020875875.1 Dioscorea alata
AAAATCAAAAAAATAAAATAATTTTTTAACTGGATTTTTTTAAAAGATATATTATTTTAAAATATATCTATATTATTTTTTTAAAAACACCCAAAAACTTTTTTAACGGCATTTATTTTAAAATATATTATTATTTATTATTATTATTATTGGTTTATATATTTTTTAATTTTAAGTAATTATTATTATTATATTATTAAAACTTTTTTTACAACTTTATTTATTATATTATTATTATATCAACGAATAACTTATTGTAGTTTAGAAAACAATAATTGCATTCAAGTACAAATAGAAAATAAATTCATCAATATTCTTACATTACATATTTCTACCCTGTGTTTGAGCAAGTAGTTCTATAATGTCCAGCTGTTTACATAAAGAACATAAATTTGTCTACGGGATCAGGGTTTTAATCCATGTGCATCAACGCATATCATTTTTTTCTAAAAAAATGTGGTCAACAATAATAATTACTTAAAAATAAAAAATTATATAAAACCAATAATAACAATAATGATGTATTTTTTAAAATAAATGCCGTTAAAAAAGTTTTGTTGTTTTTAAAAAATAATAATACATGATATTTTAAAATAATTTATTTCTTAAATAAATTAAGTTAAAAAAATTTTATTTTTTTGGTTTTTTATAAAAAAATAATAATAATTTTTTAATAATAAAGAAGAAAAGGATTAAAAAATAAAAATATTTTGTTTGTATTTTTTTAGATAAAGGGTGTTTTTGAAAAAATATCTAATATTTTATATTTTAAAATACATGGGTGATGAGATGGTATTGATGTGATGGTTTCATGGTTAGTTTGGTGAATATATTTTGGGTATGGTTATTTGACAATTAAATAAAAAGAATGGTTATAGTGGAAAAAAAAGCCAAATTTTAGAAGAGAAACTATAAAATAAAAAATCAAGGAAAAAAGGGAACGGGATTGTGGAGGGAAAAAATGGGCTTGTTTTCAATATTTTTTTAAATATCAAAATAACCTCATACCGTGATCAACAATCATGTCTTTCTTTCAGCAACACAAACCCGTGATCAACCATAGGCCGGCATTTACAATCATTGTCGGAGTACAATCACTAGTTATGGTATTGTAGCAGGATAACTCTTCTCTGGAGCATATACTCATACATCTTCCAGGCAAGATCATAGCGATTGGTTCTTTAAGCCACGCGCAGCAAAGCATTGAGCTTGTAAAAAAAAGACTGTCCACGAGGTGAGAGCAAGCATCAAAGGCATGGTCAAGCATCCTCATCTTTGCGTATGTCTGCACCAGATTGTCGAACATTCGAGGGGCCGGAAGAAGCTGCTTCATAGTAAAAAAAAACATCAAAGAGACAAGATTTCGATTGAGAAATCTTGGTATAGCTAACTCGAACAACGCATCGACAAAAAGGCCTGAGTGACCGAGGATATGGATGGTGATGAAGTAGCATCCATAGAGATTATCAAAGTTGTTGATGTTGATCGCTGGGAGAAGAAACGAGTCCCACTGGCCCGCATCTGGTACAACCTCTTCACATCAGTGTGGTTTCTCTGGGACAACCGACCAAACAATCCCTCATCTTCATGTATGATCTTGGGACCCACCTTCAGCCTGTCCCTGATCAGCCCGAGCACAGTCTGGAACTCAGCGTTGTCGGTGGGAGCTAGGATCCGGCAAACTTGCCAGTCTTTCATACCTCCTCTCGGCCTTAACACCCTCATGGATGAGTAGAGTCGCATCACCACCATCATCAACGATGAGATCCGGGCCGCTGGCTTCATGCTCCTTTGGTTTCGTGGGTACATTGTCAAGAACGACCGCATTCAACTGACAGAATGGTAGCGGGAACCATGTCGGCGATGGCAACAGCATCTCAGGTGGCAGCAGCGACCAAGCGACAAACAGCAACAAGCAGCAACTTATTGTCTTGGCTTCGTCTTCGTCATTATTCAAATTAAAATGAAACACAATTACCATCAAGGAAATTATAAAATATGGGAAATAATTATAAAACAATCATAAATATATTAAACCTATAATCTCTACAACGCATATTGAATTCTTAATCAATCTCTCTTTTGGAAGAGTCCTTGGAAGGCCTAAAATTTTAAATATGTCTTAAAATTTTATAGAGACGACAGAGCAAAAAATAAAAAGAGAAGAAAGTAGGAGAAAAAGAGGAGGAAAGGGAGAGGGAGTGAGAGATCATATTATGAAGATGAAAAAGGCTGTCGGCGGAGGAAGAGAAGAAAGTGCAAGATCGGGGACTTGAGCGTCATGGGATATGGAATACATGATTGTAATTTTTAATGTTTATTAAGGGGTAGTCTAGTCTTTTAGTTGTGTTATACCACGATAAAGTTTTTGTACCGAGGTTTTGGTGGTACAAAAACTTTGCCTACTTGTGCTGTACTCTGACTTTGTCTTGTGCTGTACTCCCAACCTTTTTACAAATCAAACGAGGGACAAGAGAAGTTGTGATGTCCTGTACTTCAAAATTTGCGTATCAAACAGACCCCTATGGTATATTATAGAATCGATTCAGCCATGACCTCGCCACGGGTGTTGTGATGACCGGGGTGAGTAAGTTATCGCTTGGCTCCAAGTCGTGTCCTGGCACGGCTTCCCTGGGTATTGTTGTGGGTGGATCACAGTCATAGTGGGTTCACAACGGCCGTACAACGGCCGTTGTGAGGCCGTTGTGGCTTCTCAATCACAAATAGAAACAATAAAAACTAAGAAATTAGATTAAAAGTAAAATCCACATTATTAATTATTATGACCAATTAAAATTAAAGGTGAATCTCTAATCTGCATGACATTCATGACTGAAAAGACCTAATTGTGGTTACTATGCTACAGTAATTAATGCTTTGTTGGTGGATGGTTTAACTCCTAATTAATTAATGCATCTGATAATTATCTCTTATTGTAATTCTAGATAGGTAATGCAAAACTAACACATGTTTGTCCACAAGTGAGGCATATCAAAGGTTTGATGGTGGCAAATCATAGTCATTAAGGAGCTGTTTAGTTGTCCTGTAAATAAAATTACATGTATTAGTAAAATTATAGTGTTAGTGAAAAATGCTGTATTTCAACTTACATCATTACTGTTTAGTTTGCTGTAAGTAGGAATGAGCATTTACTTTTTATTTGTTTGGTTTGATGTAAGTTAAAAGTATAGTTACCATGTAAGTGAGTTGGTGATATTACCCCCATTACCTATTATTATTATTATTATTATTATTATTATTTAAATACTTTTCATTAAAATTAATTTAAATAAAATTAATTAATTAATTTAAATAATTTAAAAATATTTATTATTTATTTATTTTATACTTCAAAAAAATTTATAATTAATTTTATTAAATTTATCAAAATAATTATTATAAAATATTAATTATATAAATACTAAATTATAAAAACATAATATTATTTATTTTTATTAATTAAAAATATTTTTATAATTACTTTTTAAAAACAATATAATTTATTATTATTATTTTATTAATTCATAATTTAAATAATGTTTGAATAAAATAGTTTACTGGGTGTTTTTTTTGCAAAATTGCTTTACTTGAGTGTATTTTTGCATATAGAACCCTATCTAGTTATTTGTTTAAATTTCAGGGTTTGTTTGTCTGAATTTTCATGCATTAAATGGATTAATTATAATTTGTATAATTAATTATTTACATTGAATTTGTTCATGTATATGGTTGGTATGTCATGATATTCTTGGTATTTGGGAAAATATCATGATATTCTTCATGATTACTGTTTGTGGTGTTGTCTCATTTAATTTGTTAACCTTAAAACTTAGGTCTAGTTTTTAAACTGAAAATTTGTTATAAAATCATTAATTATTGTTTAATGCCGTATTTGTGTTCACTGACTATTGAATTTGTGTTCAAAATATAAGGGCTTGGTATGTTCTCTAATTATCAATACTGAATTCATTCCATTCTTTATATGTATGTTTATTTATATATTAATTCTTGATGAATTTTAGTGTGGACTATTTGGAAAAGCTGCAATCTTGTTTTGAAAAGTTGTTGTAATCTTGGTGTGCAGGTTGTTTATTTAGAAAAGCTCCTGCCATCTTGTTTTCAGGAATGAAAAGCTGATGCAATCTTGTTTTCAGGAATGAAGCATTTGATGATAGCACTCTAGCTAAGAATAATTTTGATGCAAAAAAATTCTATTTCTGGCTAATTATCTTGGCCATGATGGGCCCTTCCTTTTCTCTACAGCTTATTGGAACAAAGATCTCATGAGAGGAGGAATTGATTTTTTTGTGTCTAATGCTAATGCTAAGATTTGGTGTGCAGGTTTTTGCAATTCCCAACCTTCTTCGCAACTAGATGCAGATGTTCAAGCTCTGATAACTGCTAAAACAATGTATGTTTATCATGATTCATGGTTTGCAGAACATGTTCTACTTCAAAACTGGACATCATGGTCAGAACATGTTCTATTTGATGAAGCCACCAATTCCTCAATTTTAAAATTTTATTTGACAACAGATGTAGCTAGGTTTGAAGAATAGATGTTGGTTTTTGGTTTTTTTTTGTGTATGATGCTAATGCTAAAATTTCGTGTGCAGGTTGGGAGTAAAAAAATTAAAAATTAAAACAAACAATACCATTAAAAAAAAAAGTCTTTCCACTAAAAAGAAAAAAGAAAAAATTATTTCATCATCATAAACATTTTCTAATAACAAATTTAAAACCACGCTGAGAGGTTTTGTTATCCACCCCCTTTGGAAATAATTGTGGGTTCCACTAATTTTTTAATTGCTTGGTTTTCTAACACCGAAGGCGTGGTCAGTTAACAACGCAAACATGGTTTTGGGAGGGGAGTAAAAAAATTTTAAAATAAGCCAACGGTCGATAGGTCAATAGACATCAGGTCTTTTGCGTAGGGTTTTTCGTCTCGTGTGTCGAGCGTGGCTCCCCGAGTTCAAATCTCGTTATGCGCAAGAGAGGGGACGGAATGTGTGTTGAGTGTGGCTCCGTGGCTCCCCGCACGTGCCCGTCCTTGACTATTGTAAAGGCCGTAATAAGGGGTGTTTGTCGTCTAGTGTCAAAAAAAAAATAAAATAAAATAAGAACAATCAATACCATTAAAAAAAATTAAAATTAAAACAATCAATACCATTCTAATCCCGCTCGTGTGGTCACCCAACCACGCAAACGTGGTATGTGGAAGTAAAACAATCAATACCATTAAAAAAAAAATATTTCTTTCCACTAAAAATAAAAAAGAAAGATTATTTCTTCATCATAAACATTTTCTAAATTTTTATTTTTTTAAAAATGCGAGTGTTACTAATCAATGTTATCAGAAACAAAACGAATCGGCGGTCCTACCAGTTGAAATGTTCCGTTGTCGGAACAGGTCGGGTTCTCTAGTTGGACCAAACTTTCAATCGAACTGGTAAAAACCGATGTGAACCACTAGTTTTTTTAATTAAACCGGTGAACCGGTGGGTTTTATATAAACCGGCGGTTTTGTATTAAAAGATATATTGTATTGAAAATTAAAATTTATGTATTTTACTTTTACTTGTATACCTTATTTGTTGTATTTATTTATTTATTTTTGTTGTAATCATAATATAATTTTCCAATTAATTATATTAAATTAATTTATTTAAAACATTTAAATTGACCCGACATTGACCAAATTGAAACAGTGGTTTAACCGATAACCCGGTGGCCCGGCATCTTGACCGGTTCAATGTCCGGTCTAGTTTTGTATCATTAGTACTAATTTTATGAATAATTTAATAAAAATTAATTATTATGAATAAATTATGAATAATTTAATATCTCACATAATTAAATTGATTTACAAAAACTAAAACAATCAATACCATAAAAGAATGTATTTTCACTAAAAATAAAAAAGAAAAAAATTATTTTATCATCATGAACATTTTGTAATAACAAATTTAAAACCACGCCTGAGAGGATTTGCTACCCACCCCCTTTGGAAATAATTGTGGTTCCACTAGTTTTTTAATTACTTGGTTTTCTAACCGTGAGGCGCGGTAAGTTAACCACACAAACGTGGTTTTGGGAGTAAAAAAATTAAAAATTAAAACAATCAATACCATTAAAAATAAATAAAAATTAAAACAATCAATACCATCATAAATCCGCTCGCGTGGTCACCAAACCACGCCAACGTGATCTGTGGGAGTAAAACAATTAAAATTAAAACAACCAATACCATTAAAAAAATATTTCTTTCTAAGAATAAAAAAGAAAAAACTATTTCATCATCATAAAAATTTCCGAAATTTTTATTTTTTCAAATCGTGAGTGTTATTAATCAATGTTTTCAGAACTAGAACGCACCGGCAGTCCTACCGGTTGAATTATTCAGGTAATAGGTCCAATTCTCTGGTTGGACCGGACTTTCAGGTGAACCACTTGTTTTTTAATTAAACTGATGAACCAGCCGATTTTATATGAACCGGCGGGTTTGTATTAAAAGATACATTGTATTGAAAAGTAAAATTTATGTATTATTATGCTTTTACTTGTATACCTTATTTGTTGTATTTTTTTTGTTGTAATCATAATATAATTTTCCAATTAATTATATTAAATTAAATTATTTAAAATATTTAAATTGACCCGACATTGACCAAATTGAAACAGTGGTTGAACCGATAACCCAGTGACCCGGCACCTTGACCGGTTCAATGTCCGCTCCGGTCTATATCATTGCTATTAATTTTATGAATAATTTAATAAAAATTAATTATTATGAATAAATTATGAATAATTTAATATCTCACACAATTAAATTGATTTACAAAAATTAAAACGATCAATACTATTAAAAAAAAATGTCTGTCCACTAACAATAAAAAAGAAAAAATTATTTCATCATCATAAATATTTTCTAATAACAAATTTAAAACCACGCCTGAGAGGTTTTGTTACACACCCCTTTTGGAAATAATTGGGGTTCCACTAGTTTTTTAATTGCTTGGTTTTCTAACCCGGAAGGTGTGGTCAGTTAACCACGCAAACGTTGTTTTTTGGGGAGAAAAAAATTAAAAATTAAAACAATCAATACCATTATAACCACGCTCATGTGGTCACCTAACCACGCAAACGTGGTCTTTGTGAGTAAACAATTAAAAATTAAAACAATCAATACCATTAAAAAAAAAATGTCTTTCCACTAAAAAAAATTATTTCATCATCATAAACATTTTCAAAATTTTTATTTTATTTTTAAATCATGAGTGTTACTAATCAATGTTATCAGAACCAGACCGGATAGACAGTCCTACCAGTTGAAATGTTCCAGTGCCGGAACCAGCCCGATTCTCTAGTTGAACCGGTCGGGATTGAATTCAATGAATGTTGTCAAGTTTATGTGCTTTTATTCTCTCATGATTTTTTTTTGTCCAATTTATATATCTAAATAAATATCAAACATCAAAGAAGGGAACTATCTTCATCAGAAGAAAATTGCGTCTCTCAAATGCGCACAATCACCCATAGTCGATTACTTTTTTTTGTTTTGGAAAAAATTATATGGGCTATTTGGTGTTATGTACCAAATAAAAATGATTTTTGAGGATAATTACAACAATTAGCCATTTTTTTTTTGTGGATATATGCAAGCAAATAATAACTGAAACTAATCAATCAAATTATCACAAATTAAATGTTATTTGTGATCAGACATAAACACACAATCCAACTGGAACCCAGTAAAGGGCAAAAACATTTTAAAAAAAAATCAATTCCGAACATTAAAATATAAACAGATGAGGCTGCCAAAAAAAAAAATCCCACCCTAAGATTCCCACATGAAATTATTATTATCATTATTATTCATTTAATTCCCATTATTTAGTGTTATTATCATAACAGCAATTAGCCAATCTTTTGTGGGTGCATATAAGCAAATAATAACTGAAACTAATCAATCAATATTTGCAAACTAGTAATGAGAACAGAGAGTTATTCAATGCTGAAATATATGGATGTTCATTTGCATACGTAAGTATGAATTTTGATGAAAACACCAAAGTTGTCCTGACGAAACTTACAATGAAAGTGTCCTTGAATTGTGCCAGTTTATAGCCAAACCTGATGACACTTACAATGGAAGTGTTCTTGAATTGTGCCAGTTATATTTAGCCAAATGGTCACTGACTTGGTACCTTTGTTTTGTTTCTCATTGATAGCCCTCAGCGTGATCATTCATTCAATCAATCAATTCTAACATTGTTGTGCGAGAGTTTTAAAACCATATATTCGATCACCAATAATCTTGAAGTTCATTGACAGCCAAATTTCAAATCTCATTGATTTAAAAAAAAAAAAGAAATTTTTTTTTTAACTATAACGATGTCAAGAATCTCATTGATTTCATCGAGGGTGCAGTCAAAGAAAGTGTTACCATGCTGAAAAAGAGATCTATCTAATTTTACATCACCCCTGTGGCGGCCCCTGCGCCGGTCCATGTGCCCCCTGGTAGCAGGGGTAAAGTGGAGGGAAGCCAGGCCCTTGCGCCGGGTCATGCGCCCCCTGGTTGACGGGATGAACCGGAGGGAAACCGGGCACACCCCCACGCTGAATAATCAGAGCATCTGCCTTGAGTTCCATACTACGCACCCTGTTTTGGCAGGACACCATTTGATGCTGAAGATCCAGCACTTGGTTGCGCATATTATTTATTGATGTTATGATGTGGTTGCCCTCCATCTCCCTACAGATCAACTTAAGAAGACGTTCATTGCTTTCTAGAGCAAAAATGCCTATTCATGTACGAATATAAATCAAAGGAAGTACCAAATTATTGGCAAAAACAACAAATACCAGCAAAACATGGACAATAAGTGGGTAAAACACAATTGTTGTTTCTTAAAACGAAGTGCAGGAAAGCTATCTGCTCATAAAAACCAAAATTCATTTGAATTAAATGTGATGACTATATAAAAGATGGAAGGATATAACTTCTAATTCACTGACTTCTAAAACCTCAACCTCCACCGGGAAGTGGAGTTGGAACTCAACTTCAAGAAGGGTATACCGTATACATACAAAGCTACCCCATGAAGAGAGATCATTTCAGAACAACATAAAAGTATTATGTTTCCTGTCCACATAGAATAATAAACTCTGAATATTTATAACATCTCAAACACATCTAAGAATTATAGCATCTGAAGATGTGGATCCTAGCATTTGCTAGCCAGTGAGATACAACCACTAAGGATGAAAGATATTCACCATAGATTAAACACTAGTTAGTGATTTTGCAGCTTGGATTTCATCTCATAAAAAACCAGGTGCCTTGCCTGCAGTTAAATGTGATCTCAAAAAAGCCATCCCTTACCATCCTAGCCTCTGGTCATAAACCCCTGATAATGATTTTTGCCATGTCTGTTGACCAAGTTTGCCGACAAAGAAAAGATACGACATCCAAAATAATCACAACAAAAGAGACTCAAAACGCATGCTAAACTCGAAAAAAACTCAAGCAATACAAAAAAAAAATTCCTAGAAAACACAATCTACCCCATCTGAGCAAAAAATTCAACAAATTAAGACCATAATCTCATAAGAAATTCAAAAATAATCACAACCAACAAGCTTTAATTCATACAAATTTCCAAAAAAAATCGAAACAAAATGAAAGAACGCTCACCTCTTTCGGTTTCTCCTTCGAAGCCGAGATTGTGTAGACGAGGATGAGTGGGCGGCGGTGGCGGATAGGCTCGAGTGGGCCGCACTTGAGTGGAGGCTAGGGTTTTTTGCCGCACATACCAATGGTTGAGATTATTCCAAACTAATAACTATTTATAAAATATTAATTTTTTCAATCTCAAAATTATTTAAAAATATTTTGTTGATAATAAGTTAATTTATATTAATCATTGGTGTTTAATTAATATTTAAATTATAAATTATTTTTAATATTTTTAACTAGATAAGTACAGAACATCTATTTGATACATTATTAAAATTTATATAAGGATATATTAGCAAATATAATAACTAATTATATTTTAAAGAAAATTATTAAATAAATAAATAAATAATAATAATAATAATAGGTAATGAGGTAATATCACCAACTCACTTACATGGTAACTATACCTTTAAATTTACATCAAACCAAACAAATTAAAAGTAAATGGGTCATTCCTAGTTACTCTACCAACTGAGCTATATCCCCCGAGGCAAGTGGATTATGCATGAAAGAGTCAGATACTTCTATTCTTTTCCCTGGCGCAGCTTTACTATCCTGGACTTGAACCAGAGACCTCGCCCGTGAAGTAAATCATTGTGCCTACGATCCAACCAATTGGGAGAGAATCAAGAATTCTTTTTCAGGAGCGCTTCATCCTTCCCGAGCGCAGCATACAGCTCTCCGTCGTATTGTGCTCTTCAAGTGTGGCCATGGTAAGGGAGAAGGGGGAAGAAGCACACTTGAAGAGCGCAGTACGACGGAGAACTATATGCTGCGTTCGGGAGTAATAATGTAAGTTGAAATAAAATATTTTCACTGTAATTTCAATTACATGTAATTTTATTTATAGACAACCAAACAGCTCCTTAATGACTATGATTTGCCACCATCATACCTTTGGTATGCCTCACTTGCGGACAAAACATGTGTTAGTTTTGCATTACCTATCTAGAATTACAATTAAGAGATAATTATCATATGCATTAATTAATCAGGAGTCAAAACCATCACACCAACAAAGCATTAATTACTGTAGCATAGAAACCACAATTAGGTCTTTTCCGTCATCAATGTCATGCAGATTAGAGATTCACCTTTAATTTTAATTGGTCATAATAATTAATTATTGTGGATTTTACTTTTATCTGATTTCTTAGGGGTCGTTTGGCATTGTTGTCAATTCATGTTTTTTGTTTTCAATTTCATTTTTTTGAAACAAAACTGAGAAAACATATTTGTCAGCTTGTTTTTCTTTTCAAAAATTTTGGTAACAATCCTAATGTTTCCAAAAAAACAGAAAACAACAATTTTATGTTTTCAACTGTTTTGGAAACGTTACCACCACGAAACCCTTCCTCTTCTACTCCTTCCTCTCTCTCTCTCTCTCTCTCTCTCTCTCTCTCTCTCTCTCCTTTATTTTTTATTTTTTATTTTTGTAAAAAATATCAATTTTTTTACAAATTAATAATAATAATTTTAAAAAAATATATATTTTTTTAAAATATTTATAAAAATTTATTATTTTGGCTTGATATTTTACAAATTAGTTTACATAGTATAAAAAATTATATTTTTAGAAATTATTTGTGAAAATAACTATTTGAGCTATTGACTTTTTACTCGATCTTAAAAAAAATTATGACTATGTCTCTATATTGCCCCTCCTCTGCCATTATTTTTTTTTAAATCGGATGGATCTAATTTTAATATTTTTTAAGGCAAATATCAAAATATTTTTTAGTTTCAAATTGTGTAGTTTTTATGAGATATTTTTTACCCATACAATGATAGTTTATGTTATTAATTTTATTTAATAATATAATCAAGTAAACTAACATGAAAAATTACGTTTTATAAAACTTTTTTAAAAATATGGATTTGAAAAAATGATAAAAAAAGCGTTATAATAATTTTATGCTAACCAAACATATTTTTGTTTACAGTTTTTTAAAATACACAATAGTTAGTGTATCCAAACATGTTTTTGTTTTCAAAAATTGAAAATAAAACAAAAACAAAGCAAAAACAAAACAAAAGTGAAAAAAAAAAAAACAAAACAAAACAAAAACAATGCCAAACGACCCTTTAGTTTTTATTGTTTCTATTTGTGATTAAGAAGCCACAACGGCCTCACAACGGCCGTTGTGAACCCACTATGACTGTGATCCACCCACACAATACCTAGGGAAGCCGTGCCAGGATGCGACTTGGAGCCTAAGCGATAACTTACTCACCACGGTCATCACAACACCGTGGCGAGGTCATGGCTGACTTGATAATAAGTTATATAAATAATTTTGGTACAATTTAATAGTAGTACCGACGTAGGATTATCAATAAAATTCCATCGCTACATGAATATAACTTATTATCTAAAAATTGTTTCTAGTAATTATTATTTATGTTGAAAAATAAGTATTTATATAATTTATTATCAACAAAATATTTTTAAATAATTTTGAGATAATGAATAAAGAATAATAGTTAATTTATATTAATCATTAGTGTTAAATTAATATTTAAATTATAAAGTATTTTTAATAATTTTAACTAGATTAACACATACTCATTTGTCAATCATATGCATTTTTTCATTCTACATAAAATCGGACCTTTATATACTTAATTGATCAATGAAATACAACCTTCCTCCAAGATGAATCATGGAGGGAGTCATTGGTTAGCATGACATGACTCATTAGTGTTACTGTAGCAGTGCACGCGGTGAAGCACACCCGTGCTTTCCCATAAGCACATCCGTGCTTTTTGTAAAGCACGCCCATGCTTTGCTTTATTCAGCCTCGATTTAAAGGGTTTATGAGTCTTTCTAAACCCTAACCCTTTACCCATTTCTTCTCCTTTCTTCTTCCTCTCCCTTGTGCTTCCTTTGGAGCAAGAAGCAAGGCTGCTAGCCCTTGTTCTTCAAAGAGTAGAACTTTGGACTCACTCTTCTCTTTGTATTTCTTGAGGTAAGAGCTTCTCTTCTTTCCCTCCCTTGTGTTCTTAGATGGTTGATTTAGGGGTTGTTTTGTTGGTTTAATTGTTGTGTTTATTGTTATTGATTGCTTGGATAGCTTGAGTTGTTTGAAATTCCTTGTTTCAATCCTTTGAATGGTAAAATAAACAAAAATCATTGCAATAGCTCTCTACCAACTTTTGTAACAAATGTCGATTATATTGTAATTGCCATAGTCGGTATAATTTGTTGTGACATTTTCATGAAACTTCGGTACCTATATATTCCGACATTTATTGTGATATTTTCCCAACATATGTAAACAGGCTTAATATGAATTTTGTTCCAACATTTGTATATGGCTTGAGCAGTACTTTTTTTTTTATTTATACAACATTTACTGATGTCGCCATAAGTTTTTATCACTTTACAACATTTGTAATTGTTGTTATAGAGATTATATAGTAACATTTGTTAAAAATCTCTTAAATTACTAATATTGACCTTTTGTAAATATTGGTTTAACAAAATAGAAATTTTGAATCCTAATTTAAGTCAATATTTTAAATGTTGGTAAAAGTTATTCAGTAACATTAAATTTAATTTTAAAATTAAATTTCATTTATAAATGTTTATAAAAATATTATTCAGTAACATTTGTTAAGTGTTTTTTAAAACTCTTATATTTATAATCAATTAAAAAATACCCAAGGTAGCAGGATACATTCCTAGGCAGCAAATTAAGACATATACACACAAACATAAAATGCCATCTCCAAGAAATGCTTGAATAATGGCAACTACAATGTTGCATCATTAATAATGGCACAAACAATGTCACCCACAATGTTGCATCATCAATTATAATGACATACAAAATTGAAGACAAAGATTTGCTACCAAATAAAAAACAACATAGTTTTAATGCAACACATAAACAACCAAATTTCACAAAATAGTGAGTGGTTACAACATAGTACTAATAAAATACAAAAATAACTTGCAAGAGTGGTTTTTGACATGGTTTTCAGACTCGGACCGGACCAGGCGGTTGGACCGGGTTGACCCGGACCCGGCCATTAAGCCGGTCCGGTCCATTACATAAACCTGAATTTGAATAAACCCGGGACTGAACCGGTGACCCGGCCGGTCAGACCGGTGACCCGGTGACCCGGCCAGGTCACCAACCCGGGTTTGCATATATTTTTTTAATTTTTTTTATTTTATAATATACAATTTTTTAGGGTTAAAATGTAAAATTGTAAACTTTAGGAATAAACTTTATTCACTATTCAATTATGGACTATTTAGTTGTTTATTTCATGTTTATATTTTAATTTATGGAGATTTTAACAAGTTTATGTTTATGGTATTTGATGTATTTGAATTTTTGAAGATTGAATATTTTTACACATCTTTTTTTTATGGATTTCTTAGTTGTTTATTTCTTAGTTGAATATTTTTATGTTTTTCGATTGATTTTGTACTAGTTTATTTTTATGTTATTTAGTGTATTTTACATTTTGAATGTGGTGTATTTCAATATTTATTTATGTAGAATACTTATTTAAAGTTTTAAAAGTCATATTTTTATATTTTTATTCTTCAATATTTGATTTTTTTAACCACATATAACTAAAATTTAAATTATTTTTAATAAAAATTATTGACCCGGTTCAACCCGGATCAACCCCTCGACCCCTGACCCCTACCCTTCTCCGGGTCGATGCCCGGGCCGGCTCTGAAAACCTTGGTTTTTGACAATCTTAAAAACATTCAAAAGACGTACAACATTCATCGACAATCAAAATCAAAGTTGGCATTGCCATTCAAATATTACAGAAATTTTAAATAACATAAAAACTACTGTTGTTGTTGCTCTGCCATAAATGGTTCTACCTTCTCCTCATGCAGTTGGGCTGCCATTGGGACATCCTGTTGGGCTTCCATTGAGATATCCTGTTGGGCTGCCATTGGGACATTCTCTTGGGCCAGCCCATCGATGTAAACCAGCTGATCAACTTTGTACTCGAGCACATACTGAGTCTGCAACAACTGGGTAGCTTGGCGCCGCATACGCCCCAACTCCTGGTTCAGGTTAATTACGGCACCATTTATGTCAGCAATAACACGGCCACGACCACGACCACGGTTCATCTCCCTGCACAATACAAACAAATCCCTGCAAAATTAAAACCACCAAACACTTCGAGAGAGACATATGCCACAATTAGATGAAGAACACATCCAATAGCTCTAATAATAAATATAACAAATAAAGTAATATAAGCAAAACTAACACCAAATAAAGTTGGCACTAATCAAGGAATGCACAGCTTCACAAAACTAACACCAGCCATATAATCATTCAAAACACTCAAACTAAGAAATCAGAATTTTTCACAAAACTAACACCAATCATATATCTGTAATTTCTTATACATTTTCTAAGCATTCAAAGCACTCAAATATCAATCAGTGTTGTAGATGGTTCTTGTCTGCCCACAATGGATTAGCATATTGGCATGTTTCTCACATACAAGGCAAGGAGTGGATACTCGAAGATCAAAATTCAATTGCAAAACTTCAACATCACAATATATATGAGAGGCAATCTTTCAACAAGAATTACCAATCAATGAGAATTAAGTAACATCAATTCAGAAAAAATTCAAAAGGGCGAGTCACTGTCATGCATCCCGCCACATACCAAACACTCCAAGCAATAGATTTCCTAACTCTTTCATAAGTCAAAACACATAAGCAAAACTAACAGATTTCATACTGAAAAAAACTCTCTATGTTCCGCTCACAATCTTCAGGAACCTAGTTTTTGATCATTTGCCATCTTCTCACATTAAATAATCTTAAATTTTAACCAAAGAGTGAGAACAATTCATACTTTAGAAAGATCTTCATCACAACTTCATTAACATCAAAGTGGTACCATAAACGAATTCAAAAGCCATTAACAAGGCAGAGGTTCTGTAAACCATTACTATTGAACATGGATATCTTAGATACCAAGATATCAGACAAACAATGAGTCCTAACACATGATATATTTAAGCAGAAGATCATATCAGAAAAAGCCAGATAGTTTGTGGAGGAATGCTTACATTGGGGTGGGAGTTGAGATTTGGAGAGATTGATGGAGAAATCCCTGAAGGTTTCAGAGTAGAAATCCCCTTCAAGAGTACCTGAGGGGTGTCGGTGCAAAACCCTAACCCTAGAAACGCAATTTATAAGTAAATGAAAATGTGACATTCTACATACAAGAATCAATACGCGCCGGTACCCACGCATGCTAAACTCGAAAAAAACTCAAGCAATCCAAAAGGAAAAAAAACTAGAACACACAATCTAACCCATCTGAGCAAAAATTCAACAAATTAAAACCATAATCTCATATGAAATTCAAAAATAATCACAGCTAACAAGCCTTAATTCATACAAAATTTCCAAAAAAATCGAAACAAAATCAAAGAACACTCACCTCTTTCGGTTTCTCCTTCGCACGGCCGCTTCAAGCCGAGATTGTGTAAACGAGGATGAGTGGGCGCCGGTGGCGGATAGGCTCTACTGGGCGGCGCTTGTGCAGACAAGGGATGTAGAGATCGGGCTCGTTGGGGGCTAGGGTTTTTTACCTAATAACTAATGATTAATATAAATTAACTATTATTCTTTATTCATTATCTCAAAATTATTTAAAAATATTTTGTTGATAATAAGTTATATAAATAATTATTTTTCAACATAAATAATAATTACAACAAACAATTTTTAGATAATAAGTTATATTCATATACGGATGGAATTCCATTGATAATCCTTCAGTAATACTATTAAATTATACCGACGGAATTTAAAGATAATCGTTGGTAATTCTAGCCGCCAAAAAATTAGGATGACGCGTAGCATATCGACAAAACTCCGTGTACTACTGTATTACCGACGGAATTCTGTAATATTATTAAATTAGACCAATGAAATTCCGTCCCTATTAACATAAAATATGTGTCGGTAATTCTTTGGCAACAACAAATTAATATGGCGCATAACATACTGATAGAAATCTGTCGGCGTAGACATAAAAAAATATAATATATCCCACAAATGGTTCAATAATGGTTTAGTCAACAAATGCAAGATGACCAAGTAGCTAGTGGGCTAGCTATTTGGGCCATCAATATATAATTATCAAATTTTTTATTATTATAATGTAAAAATAATAAAAAAATAAAAAAAAATCCTAAAAATATGCAATTGCTATCTCAAAATCTCTAAAAAAAACTGTTGTATCAATTAAATAATTGTTGGATATTTATTAAATATTTTGTTTGATTAATTGTTATTAAAATTATTGTGAAAACGGCTAGATATTTGTTGTAATTAATTGTTATGAAAATTAATTATTCATATATTATTTGTTAATTAATTGTTGCATAAATGAATTTATATGGTGACTTTAAACCTAAAAAAGCATATTTTTAGGATTTTATTATTTATTTATTTATTTATTTTTATTATTATTATTATATTAATATAATAAAAAAATTGATAATTATGTATTTAGAAGTTCAATAAAAAAATATATCTAAATATAAAATTTACAAATAAAAAATATTTGGAGATCCATGTTTGGTTAGCCATATTATTTTCAGGTAATTACCAAAGAAACCCCAAAAGTTTGCAATATGCACAAAAAAACCCCACACATTTTCATATCCCTAAAAACACCCTCCTTTTGATTTTATAGAAATTTAAACCCCCCAATGCTGTAACGGTGATTGACGGTGTTAAGTTTGAATATATATGACGAAATTGCCCTTACGTGGGATGCTGTGTCATTTGAAGCGTGGATTGACTATAATGCCCTTGTGTGCAATGATGTTTCCGCTTAAAGAGGAAGCGGTTTATTTTTATTTGTTTAATCACTGGAGAACACCATTACTGGCGCCGGTTATTTCCTATCATCGCCGCTTCATCGGTTGGGCATCTTGCTATCATCGCCTGTTCGGCAGTGTTTCGAAGGAGAACTCCCGCTCTAGTCTTCGTCATTTCGTCGATTTTCCAACCAAGGTAATGAGGCGATGAAGCTGTGCGGTTTTTCTTTTGTTTTTCGCCATTTCGTTTGTAAAGTATCGTCTCTGTTGTTTTTTTGGCCATACATTTTCATGGTTTCATTATTGGATGATATTGTAGTTTGCAGTGAGATTTTCCGTCTAGGGTTTTCTTTGTCTGTGCACAGTATCGAGAGCGAGAGTGTTGTGGTGCAGGAGATTTTTCGATGGTTATGCAAACTCATTCTGTTTTCAAATGATTATAATGTGTGTTTCCCCGTTAATTTGATGTGGGTATGAGTTGTGTTTAAAAGTATCAGTGTAATGGTTGGATTTTATGTTGAATACATGTCGTTTCCGTTTAACAATCGTACTCTCCGTTTAACAAAGGAAGTTTCTGTTTAATTAATAGAGTTATTGTTTAATAAATCACTCTAAACAAATGTATTGTTCTTCTTGTAGTGTATTGGTCATGGCGGTCAACCTAGTTAACGGCCGATGCTACTTGACACCGGTGGTCCAGACTTTGAATGAATTGAAAGTTCACATGACTGGACGACACTGGGAGATCATCAGAAGGACACCGTTCGCGGCTTTGACCGAGATTGAAGCCGTCCTCCAAGAGAGAGCCCTCCTTGATTCTCTGCTGCAGAGGTTCGATGGCCGCAGCAGCAAATTCAGGATCGGGGCCAGCCTCGTGAGTTTCAGACCTCAAGATGTGGGTCTCATCCTTGGTCTACGCTGTGATGGGAACGCAGTCGTATTCCAGAAGAAGAAGACACACTCGCCGTTCGAGCTGAGGTATTTTTCAAGATCTTACGAGAGAAATAAAGACTCCATCAAGAACACACTTGAGCGGATAGTTCGCGAGAGGGGGGAAGAGGAGAATTTTGTAAAGCTCCTCATGGTGTACCTCATGGGTACTATCCTCTTCCCTAACACTTCCTGCTCTGTTCCTGTTTGGATCGTTGACTACGTCGACGACCTACCAGCCATGGGACGATTTGCATGGGCTCAAGCGACCCACAAGTGGATAATGGAGGACGTTCCACAAGCGGCCGCTCGAGTGCAAGCGAGATGCGCCGGGAACAAGACCAACACGGGGTACGTCAAAGGTTGCTCGGTTGCGTTGACCACCTGGTTCTATGAGCTCACCGGCACCGGCAAGAAGTTGCATTTCGGAAAGACCCCAAGGATCCTGTGCTACGGTGAAAACAGCTACCGGAAGCAAGTGTCGACGGGGACTTTATTTTCATCACTTGAAGGAAAAGAGGTAATGAATCTATTTAATGAATCTTCATTTAAGTTTACCGTTTTTGTGTTTGACAATCTGTGTTAGTGTTTAAATATAATAATTCGTATTTAACAACTATGTTTACAATTTAAATTATTTTCTTAACATTTAACTCGTATGTTTATTGTTTAAACGTATTGGATTTTTACAATTGTTAGTTTCCCGAACTGGTCGCCGCCAACCAGGACGAACAAATATTTGTTGGGGCCATCCGCGGAGCTGCCACCGGCCACGGAGGTGTTATTCCTCCCGCTTCCGCTCCCGTTCCGCTGGCGAGCAAGACTCCCGCTCCGCCTGCGAGAAAGAGAGATGATCGGGCAGCATCGTCAAAGCGCGTCCGACGCCGATCACCTTCTCGGAGCCCGCACCGCGCACGGACTGCTCGCCGACGGGCAAGCCCCCTTCCACCCCCCTCCCCGACACCAACAGGCGACGAGCTGACCAGACGTCTATTGCAGACGTGCGAGTTAATGTTGCAAGAGATCCCACGTCTTGTTGCTCGCGTTGATGCTCTGGAGGCGCGTTCGCAGGCCACGACGAGGCCGGATGACTATGATACGATCTCCGGCAGCCCGAATGCAACGGACGCAGCCCCGGCGATTGCCAGAGACGACGTTCTCGCGAGGGCATTCGCGAGAGTCCCGCGCAGGAAGAGGCTTATGTGGAGGACTGCAACGATGTGTCTCCCTCCGCCGGCCGACGTCGAGGCAACAGAAGTACCAAATGCTGTCGAACCAACAATGGCGGAGGCTCAGCCAACTTCAGGTCCGAGCTCGCCATTGGAAAAAGGACAGGCAGCGGTGCCGCCGGCTGCAATGGATGTGTCTCTGCCCGATGATGCGACTGCCGCCGTCGACACGTTAATTGAATCCCTTGTCAGTGACCTCCCTGTGTTGGAGGCACCGGCGCCGGCGTACGATTGCTGCGCGACGAAGGCAGACACAATCCTGGCGCCAGTGGCACCAGAAGTGAATAAAGACTCCGTGGCATTGCCGGTGTCGAGTCAGCCCACGTTAGCAGCTGAACCGAAAAAAGACGCTGTCGCCGACGCTGTGGCCTTACCGGCACCGTCACATGTTAAAGACTCTGTGGCAGTACCGGAGTCGAATAAAGAGGCTGCCAAGGAAGGGCAACGAGACGTCGACGACGCTGTGGCCGTACCGGCACCGTCACATGTTAAAGACTCTGTGGCAGTACCGGAGTCGAATAAAGAGGCTGCCAAGGAAGGGCAACGAGACGTCGACGAGGCGCAGAAAAAATTCGTTCCGAAGAAGAAAAAATATGCCGGAATGTCGCGTCTCGACCAATTCGAAGAGAAGATAATAAGAATCTTCCTCAACTGTGTCATGGACTCGTAAGTATATTTATGTTAACAGTTAAATAAATACACTTGCGGTTTAACTATCTCCTTTAATATTTAATTGTTTGTAAATTGTATGTAACTATTTAAGTTATCAATTAACTATATCATTATCCACTTAACTATGAACGTTATTGTTTAACATCAGGACTACCGTATGGAGGACTGACGCAGTTCAGACGACACGCGAGGCCGTGTTCACGTTGGTCGAGGGTAAGGAGAATGTGACAGACGATGTCGTCGATGCCTTCGTCTGCATCATCCAGAAGTCGCTGAAGCTTCAACCGTATCCTTATAAGAAGCGCGCTTCCATTACCCGTCCACTTGCACTATTCCTCTCCCAAAGGGAGGACACGGCGGAAGACGCTCTCCACATGATAGACGATGCTGCGCGGAACGTCCACGAAGTCGACATCGTAATAATGCCTATAATTTTGCATGACCATTTCCATATCGTCGTTCTCGACAACATAGCGCAAGAGTACAGGCATTACTCTTCCTGCCAGAGCGAGGAATACGACGAAGACGCCGCCGAAATGGTAAGCTCCCGTGTTAACTATAACGGAAATAACTTACTTCCTAATTTTCCATCTCGACTTCAAAATTTATTTGTTTACAGCGGAAACTATTCGATAATTGCATCGAGATGGAGCTTGGCGAGGCGGCGACGTCCTCGTACGCCCTCATTCACGACAGGAGCACTCCAAGACAAAAACGAGGAAGTCTTGACTGCTCGGTGTATGTGATGCGGTTCATTGAGCAACTTCTTGCTGACGAAAAGCTTCGGGTACCGCAAACGGACGTGCCGTACTTACGTCTGAAATACGCCGCACGCATACTTTTGGATGGGAGGGCAGCCGGCGTCGGGGATAAAGGGGAGACGTCCTCGAGAGTCAATCCTGTATAAAGTTCTTTCTCAATTTTACTGTAAAGTTTGTAACATACATTCTTTTGCAATAACTAAGATAGTTAACATTTAACGAAAACCTTTAACTATACATACGATAAAAACTCTCTGTTTAAACTAAGATAGTTAACATTTAACGAAAACCTTTATATTATAACTATCAGATTCTATGTTTAAATATAAAATCCTTCGTGTACGTAATCAGGCTTCTGTGTGACAACACTGATTGAGAGAACGAAACGTTTTTTTTTTTTAACTATACATGGGAAGTCGTGGGCGGTTCGTAACGGGCACTGCAATAACTTGTCCGTGTTAGGCGGAGGTTGGGGATTTTGAATATATTCTCTTTTCGCCACTGTACGACCGGAATTAACCTTTCGAACATCGTCTCCACGGAGGACTTATGGCGACAACCCTAGTTAATGGGCGATGCTCCTTGGCAGCGGTAGCGGAGACGATAGCCGAATTGAAGGTCTACATGAATGGACAGCACTGGGAACTTATACGAATGACACCGTTCGAAGCATTGACTAAGGTGGGAGCGGTATTCCAAGACAGGGCCCTTCTTGATTTCCTATTGCAAAGTTACGATGACCGCACAAGCAAATTCAGGATCGGGACAAGCATGCTAAGTTTCAGGCCTGAAGATGTCGCCCTCGTTCTTGGTGTGTGTTGCAGTGGAGAGGAAGTCGTCTTTCAGAAGAAGAAATCACGCTCATCTTTCCAAGAGAGGTATTTCTCGAGAACGTACGAGAGACACAGAGACTCTATAAAGAGAACTCTTGAGCAAGTTGTTCGACAAAGTGGACAAGAAGAAAATTTTGTCAAACTCCTGATGGTTTACCTCATGGGTACGGTCCTCTTCCCAAATACGTCATGCTCTGTTCCAAATTGGGTCGTTGATTATGTCGACGATCTACGTGGCATGGGCCGATACGCATGGGCGCAGGCGACACACAAGTGGCTTATGGATGACGTCCCACAAGCTGCCGCAAGAGTGCGAGCAAGATGCGCCGGGGAGAAGATTCAGGCGGGGTTCGTGAAGGGTTGCTCGATCGCATTGAACATATGGTTTTACGAGCTAACCGGTTGCGGAAACAAAGTGAATTTGAGCAAGACACCAAGGATGCTTTGCTACGAGAAGCAAGGGTCGATACAAACCATTTTGCCATCTCTGGAAGGAAAGGAGGTAATCATACCGAATTCTCCGTATAATTATGGATATTACCATTTACTATATGTAGTCTCTGTTTAACTAGAAGCATTACTATTTAAATATTTCGTTTACCGTTTACATATTGACGTCTTTGTTTAAGAAAACATGTTCTCTAACCTTACCTTGCATATGTTAGTTTCGTGAGCTGGTTGCCGCTAATGCGAATGAAGATATAACTGTTGGGGCCGCCCGACGGACAATGCACGATGAAACTACAATCTCTCCCGAGCGCGTAAGCCGTCATTCACGTACTACGAGTTCAACGCGCCGTACGGGAACACCCCCCTTGACGTCGGCTGCCCCCCCGACGACGGCAGCCACCCCCGCCGGCTGAAAGGGACGATGTCAACGAACGTCTGCTGCAGGCGTGCCAGTTATTAACATCCGAATTCCGAGGGCTTGTTGCTCGGGTTGATGTAATGGAAGGACGGTCACATTCGAATGAGCCGTCCATACAAGCAAATGAAGTTCCCGGTTCGGATGCACCGGAGGTAGACCAGGCGAATGCGGGGGCCTTCACTGAGACGAGCTCGGAATTTGACGACGATGAGGTCATTGCGGTCGCCATTCGAAGACGGTCAAATTTGAAGAGACCCGCGAGAAAAACCAAAAGAATAAAGCTGATCGCTCGAGAGGCTGACGACGCAACAGTAGCAGCGTCGCAGACAGACACAAATCCGGGGACCGATGTCGTGGTCGCCGCATCGCATGCGGACAATAGCAACAATGAACCACCCGAACAGGTACGGCACGATTTCATTCCGCATCGGAAAAAATACCCCGGCCACACGCGGTTCGACATATTCGAGCAAGAGTTAATAACGATCTTCGTCAACTGCTATATTGACGAGTATGTAGGAAGTTTTTACATCAACATTAGCCTTTACCATTTAACTATAATTGTTACCGTTTAACCATATCTTTTAACGTTTAACTATGTCTGTTGTCGTTTAACTATTTCTTTTACTCGTTAATTATAGTTTTCTTTCTCTTACTGTGTCTGTTACCGTTTAACCGCAGCACTATCGTTTGGACTAATGGCTTTGTCAGCACTACACGGAGACAACTATTCTCCATGCTTGAAGGACAAGAAACGGTTCCCGACGATGTCATGGACGCGTTCGTATGCATAATTCAAAAGTCACTGAAGAGGGTACCATACCCTTATAAGAAACGCGCGTCCATCACACGTCCACTGGCATTGTTTATGTCCAAGCAGCCTGACGCGTGCGAGTCGACGCTCGCTATGATCGGAGACGCGGCGCGAAACCGGCATGAAGTTGACATTGTTATCTTCCCAATCATCATGATTGGCCGCTTCCATGTGGTGGTGCTTGACAATGACAAACAAGAATACAGGCATTATTCGTCATGCCAAGGTGACGAGTACGAGAGAGACGCGTTTGAAATGGTAAGTGCCTCGGTCATTCAGAGGAGACTTTTTAACATCAGTAGTTTATTAACATCAGTTTGTATATCTCAACAGAGGAGACTTTTTGACTATTGTGTGGACATGGAGTCCGGCGAGCCGGCGACTATACTGTACCCTCTAATTCACGACGATGCCACCGCACGACGGAGACGAGGAAGTGCCGACTGCGCCGTTTATGTGATGAGATTTATCGAGCAAATACTCGAAGGTGACAAGCTACGCCTTCCTCGAAAGGATCTACCATATTTCCGATTACAGTATGTTGCACGCATACTCATTGAAGGTCGAAGGACCAGAACCATAGAAAGAGGCGAGTCTTCGACTGGGGGGGGGGGGGGAAACCGACTTGAGTTATTGTTTTGAGATATTATGTTTAACTAACTATGTTAATCTTTAACAAATGTTATTTATGTATAACTGTAAGTGTATATATTTAAATTTAAAAGTTTCTGTTTAACTATCAGCCTGGCCATTGTACTATCGGCATTGTAGTCCTTTAACATTAATACTTAAATGGTTAAAAGTAACCGTTTCTGTTTAACTATTAAACATAGAGACAGTTTCACACATGAAATGAAATATGTTTATTGCAAATACGAGAATAACTCATTACATAAATTGCAAATACGAGAATAAATATTAAACAAGGACACGTTTTAAAACAATTGATAAGATATCTGATCCACCAGGACATGAGCAAGATGCAACTCGGCGACGTAATCGTAGGAATCTTGCACATCAGAGGCTTCGCAGGCAGTTGTTCAAATTGCAAGTTGAACAACCACCGGGGAAGCCTCTGATATCGAAGAAATCCCCGATTACATTGCCAAGATGCATCCCGCCGATCCCCTGGTCGAGCAGATGTCACATCAATTGTTTTTGGTAACTTCATCCCTGGCCATTGTACTATCTTCGCCTGCAAAATCTGTTGGTGTCTAGAAACCTTCATAAAGTTTTAAAACAATTGATGGGATATCTGATCGAACAGGGGATGTCCAGGATGCATATCAGTAATGTCATCGCCTCCGGATACTCTGATCTCGAAGGATGGACCGATTACATTGCCGATATGTGTCCCGGCGATCCCCTGGTCGAGCAGATGTCGCATCAATTGTTTTTGTAACTTTATAATCTAATCACTCCACTCCAAGGCAATTTATACAGTAGACGGGAAATTGAAGGGTCGTTCAACTTGGCTGCTTCGATTCAGGAGATACATTAAATGTCTTCGAATGAGAATTCCAAGGGTCGATCAATTTTGACCGGACAACTACGCTTTGGTGTGATATGTACTACATTTCTATGTTATCCTTCAAACAAACCGTTCTCCATTTAAATATAACTTAAACCATTTAAATAGTAATGTCTCCATTTAACGAACATTGGTACTCATTAAAATAATATTTTTCTGTTTAAACTTACTGTGTAAATATCAAACATATAGACATAAATATGCTTATTATGAGTTAAGACAGGTGTTTATTTACAATGCCTACTCGGCGACAGGTTCAGTACAAGATCTACGATTATGGCCGGACGCGTGGCAGCGGCTGCACCGTAACTCGCGGACCGCGGAAGCTTGCGACTCGATCCTCTTCCGTCTGGGTCGCCCAGGTTGCCTTCTCGTAACCGGCGGACGCAGATGGAGT
>CM037011.1:14471069-14496872 GCA_020875875.1 Dioscorea alata
ATACATACTCTTTTCGAATCAAAATCCTAATCGTAGGTTTTTTATGGTAGTGTCACCTTTCTTTAATCAAAACCACGATCACATGTCTTCTTTTTGCAACGCTACTATACTTGAATCAAAAGCCTAATCCAATGCTTTCAATCAAAACCCTAATGCTTTGTTTTCTTTTCGGAATGTCTCGTTTTGTTTTTAATCAAAACACTACCCTTCTTTCAAACCATAATCTTTTGCTTTCCTTTCGTAAAGTATCCTATCTTTCGGTCAAAACAAGGATCCGATGTTTCCTTTTCCTAAAAACTATAATCTATATGTTTAATCAAAACCCAACTCTTTTGTTTTCTTTTAGTAATGTCTAATATTTTTCAGTTTGAATGAAAACCCTAGTGTTTGTCGTCATTTTAAAATGACTCGTAATTGTACACCAACACCCTAGCTCTCTTTTTCTTTCGTAATTCCTACTCTTTTTGAATCAAAACTCTGCATCCAGGTTTTCTTGCGGTAGTGTCACCTTTCTTTAATAAAAACCTTAATCATAGGTTTTCTTTCGTAACGCTATTATACTTGAATCAAAAGCCTGATCCTACGCTCTCAATCAAACCCTAACGCTTTGTTTTTATTTCGGAATGTCTCGTTTTGCTTTTAATCAAAACACTAATCCCATCTTTCAAACCAAATCTTTTGCTTTTCTTTCGTAAGTATCCTATCTTTCGGTCAAAACGCGAATCCTAGGTTTCTTTCTTTTAATAACTCCAATCTATACGTTCTTAATCAAAACGCTATCTTTTGTTTACTTATAGTAATGTATAATTTTTCAGTTTTGAATAGCAATCCTAGCTTTTGTTGTCGTTTTAGAATGACTCATATTTTTAAACCAAGACAACTAGCCATTTCTTTCCTTACGGAATACATACTCTTTTCGAATCAAAATCCTAATCGTAGGTTTTTATGGTAGTGTCACCTTTCTTTAATCAAAACCACGATCACATGTCTTCTTTTTGCAACGCTACTATACTTGAAATCAAAAGCCTAATCCAATGCTTTCAATCAAACCCTAATGCTTTGTTTTCTTTTCGGAATGTCTCGTTTGTTTTTATACAAACACTAACCATATCTTTCAAAACCATAAGCTTTTGCTTTCCTTTCGTAAAGTATCCTATCTTTCGGTCAAAACAAGGATCCGATGTTCCTTTTCCTAAAACTATAATCTATATGTTCTTAATCAAAACCCAACTCTTTTGTTTTCTTTAGTAATGTCCTAATATTTTTCGTTTTGAATGAAAACACTTAGTGTTTGTCGACATTTTAAAATGACTCGTAATTGTACACCAACACCCCTAGTCCTCTCTTTTCCTTCGTAATTCCTACTCTTTTTTTGAATCAAAACTCTGCATCTAGGTTTTCTTGCTGTAGTGTCACCTTGTAATTAATCAAAAACCTTAATCATAGGTTTTCTTTCGTAACGCTATTATACTTGAATCAAAAGCCTGATCCTACGCTCTCAATCAAAACCCCTAAAACGCTTGTTTTTATTTCGGAATGACTCGTTTGCTTTTAATCAAAACACTAATCCTATCTTTTAAAACCATAATCTTTTGCTTTCCTTTCGTAAAGTATCCTATCTATCGGTCAAAACAAGGATCCGATGTTTCCTTTTCCTAAAAACTATAATCTATATGTTCTTATATCAAGACCCCAACTCTTTTGTTTTCTTTTAGTAATGTCTAATATTTTTCAGTTTTGAATGAAACCCCTAGTGTTTGTCGTCATTTTAAAATGACTCTAATGTGTCACCAACACCCCTAGTCCTCTCTTTTCCTTTCGTAATTCCTACTCTTTTTGAATCAAAACTCTGCATCCAGGTTTTCTTTGCGGTAGTGTCACCTTTCTTTAATCAAAAACCTTAATCATAGGTTTGTTTTTCGTAACGCTATTATACTGAATCAAAAGCCTGATCCTACGCTCTCAATCAAAACCCTAACGCTTTGTTTTTATTTCGGAATGTCTCGTTTTGCTTTTAATCAAAACATTAATCCTATCTTTCAAAACCATAATCTTTTGCTTTTCTTTCGTAAAGTATCCTATCTTTCGGTCAAAACGCGAATCCTAGGTTTCTTTCTTTTAATAACTCCAATCTATACGTTCTTAATCAAAACGCTATCTTTTGTTTACTTATAGTAATGTATAATATTTTCAGTTTTGAATAGCAATCCTAGTCTTTGTTGTCGTTTTAGAATGACTCATATTTTTAAACCAAGACCCTACCCATTTCTTTTCCTTTCGGAATACATACTCTTTTGAATCAAAATCCTAATCGTAGGTTTTTTATGGTAGTGTCACCTTTCTTTAATCAAAACAATGATCACATGTCTTCTTTTTGCAACGCTACTATACTTGAATCAAAGCCTAATCCAATGCTTTCAATCAAAACCCTAATGCTTTGTTTTCTTTTCGGAATGTCTCGTTTTGTTTTTAATCAAAACACTAACCTTATCTTTCAAAACCATAATCTTTTGCTTTCCTTTCGTAAAGTATCCTATCTTTCGGTCAAAACAAGGATCCGATGTTTCCTTTTCCTAAAAACTATAATCTATATGTTCTTAATCAAAACCCAACTCTTTTGTTTTCTTTTAGTAATGTCTAATATTTTCAGTTTTGAATGAAAACCCTAGTGTTTGTCGTCATTTTAAAATGACTCGTAATTGTACACCAACACCCCTAGTCCTCTCTTTTCCTTTCGTAATTCCTACTCTTTTTGAATCAAAACTCTGCATCCAGGTTTTCTTGCGGTAGTGTCACCTTTATTTAATCAAAACCTTAATCATAGGTTTTCTTTTCGTAACGCTATTATACTTGAATCAAAAGCCTGATCCTACGCTCTCAATCAAAACCCTAACGCTTTGTTTTTATTTCGGAATGACTCGTTTTGCTTTTAATCAAAACACTAATCCTATCTTTCAAAACCATAATCTTTTGCTTTTCTTTCGTAAAGTATCCTATCTTTCGGTCAAAACGCGAATCCTAGGTTTCTTTCTTTTAATAACTCCAATCTATACGTTCTTAATCAAAACGCTATCTTTTGTTTACTTATAGTAATGTATAATATTTTTCAGTTTTGAATAGCAATCCTAGTCTTTGTTGTCGTTTTAGAATGACTCATATTTTTAAACCAAGACCCCTAGCCATTTCTTTTCCTTTCGGAATACATACTCTTTTTGAATCAAAATCCTAATCGTAGGTTTTTTATGGTAGTGTCACCTTTCTTTAATCAAAACCACGATCACATGTCTTCTTTTTGCAACGCTACTATACTTGAATCAAAAGCCTAATCCAATGCTTTCAATCAAAACAATAATGCTTTGTTTTCTTTTCGGAATTTCTCATTTTGTTTTTAATCAAAACACTAACCTTATCTTTCAAAACCATAATCTTTTGCTTTCCTTTCGTAAAGTATCCTATCTATCGGTCAAAACAAGGATCCGATGTTTCCTTTTCCTAAAAACTATAATCTATATGTTCTTAATCAAAACCCAGCTCTTTTGTTTTCTTTTAGTAATGTCTAATATTTTTCAGTTTTGAATGAAAACCCTAGTGTTTGTCGTAATTTTAAAATGACTCATAATTGTACACCAACACCCCTAGTCCTCTCTTTTCCTTTCGTAATTCCTACTCTTTTTGAATCAAAACTCTGCATCTAAGTTTTCTTGCGGTAGTGTCACCTTTCTTTAATCAAAAACCTTAATCATAGGTTTTCTTTTCGTAACGCTATTATACTTGAATCAAAAGCCTGATCCTACGCTTTCAATCAAAACCCTAACGCTTTGTTTTTATTTCGGAATGACTCGTTTTGCTTTTAATCAAAACACTAACCTTATCTTTCAAAACCATAATCTTTTGCTTTCCTTTCGTGAAGTATCCTATCTTTCGGTCAAAACAAGGATCCGATGTTTCCTTTTCCTAAAAACTATAATCTATATGTTCTTAATCAAAACCCAACTCTTTTGTTTTCTTTTAGTAATGTCTAATATTTTTCAGTTTTGAATGAAAACCCTAGTATTTGTCGTCATTTTAAAATGACTCGTAATTGTACACCAACACCCCTAGTCCTCTCTTTTCCTTTCGTAATTCCTACTCTTTTTGAATCAAAACTCTGCATCTAGGTTTTCTTGCGGTAGTGTCACCTTTCTTTAATCAAAAACCTTAATCATAGGTTTTCTTTTCGTAACGCTATTATACTTGAATCAAAAGCTTGATCCTACGCTCTCAATCAAAACCCTAACGCTTTGTTTTTATTTCGGAATGTCTCGTTTTGCTTTTAATCAAAACACTAATCCTATCTTTCAAAACCATAATCTTTTGCTTTTCTTTCGTAAAGTATCCTATCTTTCGGTCAAAACGTGAATCCCAGGTTTCTTTCTTTTAATCACTCCAATCTATACGTTCTTAATCAAAACCCTATATTTTGTTTACTTATAGTAATGTATAATATTTTTCAGTTTTGAATAGCAACCCTAGTCTTTGTTGTCGTTTTAGAATGACTCATATTTTTAAACCAAGACCCCTAGCCATTTCTTTTCCTTTCGGAATACATACTCTTTTCGAATCAAAATCGTAATCGTAGGTCTTTTATGGTAGTGTCACCTTTCTTTAATCAAAAACACGATCACATGTCTTCTTTTTGCAACGCTACTATACTTGAATCAAAAGCCTAATCCAATGCTTTCAATCAAAACCCTAATGCTTTGTTTTCTTTTCGGAATGTCTCGTTTTGTTTTTAATCAAAACACTAACCTTATCTTTCAAAACCATAATCTTTTGCTTTCCTTTCGTAAAGTATCCTATCTTGCGGTCAAAACAAGGATCCGATGTTTCCTTTTCCTAAAAACTATAATCTATATGTTCTTAATCAAAACCCAACTCTTTTGTTTTCATTTAGTAATGTCTAATATTTTTCAGTTTTGAATGAAAACCCTAGTGTTTGTCGTCATTTTAAAATGACTCGTAATTGTACACCAACACCCCTAGTCCTCTCTTTTCCTTTCGTAATTCCTACTCTTTTTGAATCAAAACTCTGCATCTAAGTTTTCTTGCGGTAGTGTCACCTTTCTTTAATAAAAAACCTTAATCATAGGTTTTCTTTTCGTAACGCTATTATACTTGAATCAAAAGCCTGATCCTACGCTCTCAATCAAAACCCTAACGCTTTGTTTTTATTTCGGAATGTCTCGTTTTGCTTTTAATTAAAACATTAATCCCATCTTTCAAAACCATAATCTTTTGCTTTTCTTTCGTAAAGTATCCTATCTTTCGGTCAAAACGCGAATCCTAGGTTTCTTTCTTTTAATCACTCCAATCTATACGTTCTTAATCAAAACCCTATCTTTTGTTTACTTATAGTAATGTATAATATTTTTCAGTTTTGAATAGCAATCCTAGTCTTTGTTGTCGTTTTAGAATGACTCATATTTTTAAACCAAGACAACTAGCCATTTCTTTTCCTTACGGAATACATACTCTTTTCGAATCAAAATCCTAATCGTAGGTTTTTTATGGTAGTGTCACCTTTCTTTAATCAAAACCACGATCACATGTCTTCTTTTTGCAACGCTACTATACTTGAATCAAAAGCCTAATCCAATGCTTTCAATCAAAACCCTAATGCTTTGTTTTCTTTTCGGAATGTCTCGTTTTGTTTTTAATCAAAACACTAACCTTATCTTTCAAAACCATAATCTTTTCCTTTCCTTTCGTAAAGTATCCTATCTTTCGGTCAAAACAAGGATCCGATGTTTCCTTTTCCTAAAAACTATAATCTATATGTTCTTAATCAAAACCCAACTCTTTTGTTTTCATTTAGTAATGTCTAATATTTTTCAGTTTTGAATGAAAACCCTAGTGTTTGTCGTCATTTTAAAATGACTCGTAATTGTACACCAACACCCCTAGTCCTCTCTTTTCCTTTCGTAATTCCTACTCTTTTTGAATCAAAACTCTGCATCTAGGTTTTCTTGCGGTAGTGTCACCTTTCTTTAATCAAAAACCTTAATCATAGGTTTTCTTTTCGTAACGCTTTTATACTTGAATCAAAAGCCTGATCCTACGCTCTCAATCAAAACCCTAACGCTTTGTTTTTATTTCGGAATGTCTCGTTTTGCTTTTAATCAAAACACTAATCCTATCTTTCAAAACCATAATCTTTTGCTTTTCTTTCGTAAAGTATCCTATCTTTCGGTCAAAACGCGAATCCTAGGTTTCTTTCTTTTAATCACTCCAATCTATACGTTCTTAATCAAAACCCTATCTTTTGTTTTCTTATAGTAATGTATAATATTTTTCAGTTTTGAATAGCAACCCTAGTCTTTATTGTCGTTTTAGAATGACTCATATTTTTAAACCAAGACCCCTAGCCATTTCTTTTCCTTTCGGAATACATACTCTTTTTGAATCAAAATCCTAATCGTAGGTCTTTTATGGTAGTGTCACCTTTCTTTAATCAAAACCACGATCACATGTCTTCTTTTTGCAACGCTACTATACTTGAATCAAAAGTCTAATCCAATGCTTTCAATCAAAACCCTAATGCTTTGTTTTCTTTTCGGAATGTCTCGTTTTGTTTTTAATCAAAACACTAACCTTATCTTTCAAAACCATAATCTTTTGCTTTCCTTTCGTAAAGTATCCTATCTTTCGGTCAAAACAAGGATCCGATGTTTCCTTTTCCTAAAAACTATAATCTATATGTTCTTAATCAAAACCCAACTCTTTTGTTTTCATTTAGTAATGTCTAATATTTTTCAGTTTTGAATGAAAACCCTAGTGTTTGTCGTCATTTTAAAATGACTCGTAATTGTACACCAACACCCCTAGTCCTCTCTTTTCCTTTCGTAATTCCTACTCTTTTTGAATCAAAACTCTGCATCTAGGTTTTCTTGCGGTAGTGTCACCTTTCTTTAATCAAAAACCTTAATCATAGGTTTTCTTTTCGTAACGCTATTATACTTGAATCAAAAGCCTGATCCTACGCTCTCAATCAAAACCCTAACGCTTTGTTTTTATTTCGGAATGTCTCGTTTTGCTTTTAATCAAAACACTAATCCTATCTTTCAAAACCATAATCTTTTGCTTTTCTTTCGTAAAGTATCCTATCTTTCGGTCAAAACGCGAATCCTAGGTTTCTTTCTTTTAATCACTCCAATCTATACGTTCTTAATCAAAACCCTATCTTTTGTTTACTTATAGTAATGTATAATATTTTTCAGTTTTGAATAGCAACCCTAGTCTTTGTTGTCGTTTTAGAATGACTCATATTTTTAAACCAAGACAACTAACCATTTCTTTTCCTTACGGAATACATACTCTTTTCAAATCAAAATCCTAATCGTAGGTTTTTTATGGTAGTGTCACCTTTCTTTAATCAAAACCACGATCACATGTCTTCTTTTTGCAACGCTACTATACTTGAATCAAAAGCCTAATCCAATGCTTTCAATCAAAACCCTAATGCTTTGTTTTCTTTTCGGAATGTCTCGTTTTGTTTTAATCAAAACACTAACCTTATCTTTCAAAACCATAATCTTTTGCTTTCCTTTCGTAAAGTTTCCTATCTTTCGGTCAAAACAAGGATCCGATGTTTCCTTTTCCTAAAAACTATAATCTATATGTTCTTAATCAAAACCCAACTCTTTTGTTTTCATTTAGTAATGTCTAATATTTTTCAGTTTTGAATGAAAACCCTAGTGTTTGTCGTCATTTTAAAATGACTCGTAATTGTACACCAACACCCCTAGTCCTCTCTTTTCCTTTCGTAATTCCTACTCTTTTTGAATCAAAACTCTGCATCTAGGTTTTCTTGCGGTAGTGTCACCTTTCTTTAATCAAAAACCTTAATCATAGGTTTTCTTTTCGTAACGCTATTATACTTGAATCAAAAGCCTGATCCTACGCTCTCAATCAAAACCCTAACGCTTTGTTTTTATTTCGGAATGTCTCGTTTTGCTTTTAATCAAAACACTAATCCTATCTTTCAAAACCATAATCTTTTGCTTTTCTTTCGTAAAGTATCCTATCTTTCGGTCAAAACGCGAATCCTAGGTTTCTTTCTTTTAATCACTCCAATCTATACGTTCTTAATCAAAACCCTATCTTTTGTTTACTTATAGTAATGTATAATATTTTTCAGTTTTGAATAGCAACCCTAGTCTTTGTTGTCGTTTTAGAATGACTCATATTTTTAAACCAAGACAACTAACCATTTCTTTTCCTTACGGAATACATACTCTTTTCAAATCAAAATCCTAATCGTAGGTTTTTTATGGTAGTGTCACCTTTCTTTAATCAAAACCACGATCACATGTCTTCTTTTTGCAACGCTACTATACTTGAATCAAAAGCCTAATCCAATGCTTTCAATCAAAACCCTAATGCTTTGTTTTCTTTTCGGAATGTCTCGTTTTGTTTTTAATCAAAACACTAACCTTATCTTTCAAAACCATAATCTTTTGCTTTCCTTTCGTAAAGTATCCTATCTTTCGGTCAAAACAAGGATCCGATGTTTCCTTTTCCTAAAAACTATAATCTATATGTTCTTAATCAAAACCCAACTCTTTTGTTTTCTTTTAGTAATGTCTAATATTTTTCAGTTTTGAATGAAAACCCTAGTGTTTGTCGTCATTTTAAAATGACTCGTAATTGTACACCAACACCCCTAGTCCTCTCTTTTCCTTTCGTAATTCCTACTCTTTTTGAATCAAAACTCTGCATCTAGGTTTTCTTGCGGTAGTGTCACCTTTATTTAATCAAAACCTTAATCATAGGTTTTCTTTTCGTAACGCTATTATACTTGAATCAAAAGCCTGATCCTACGCTCTCAATCAAAACCCTAACGCTTTGTTTTTATTTCGGAATGTCTCGTTTTGCTTTTAATCAAAACACTAATCCTATCTTTCAAAACCATAATCTTTTGCTTTTCTTTCGTAAAGTATCCTATCTTTCGGTCAAAACGCGAATCCTAGGTTTCTTTCTTTTAATCACTCCAATCTATACGTTCTTAATCAAAACGCTATCTTTTGTTTACTTATAGTAATGTATAATATTTTTCAGTTTTGAATAGCAATCCTAGTCTTTGTTGTCGTTTTAGAATGACTCATATTTTTAAACCAAGACAACTAGCCATTTCTTTTCCTTACGGAATACATACTCTTTTCGAATCAAAATCCTAATCGTAGGTTTTTTATGGTAGTGTCACCTTTCTTTAATCAAAACCACGATCACATGTCTTCTTTTTGCAACGCTACTATACTTAAATCAAAAGCCTAATCCAATGCTTTCAATCAAAACCCTAATGCTTTGTTTTCTTTTCGGAATGTCTCGTTTTGTTTTTAATCAAAACACTAACCTTATCTTTCAAAACCATAATCTTTTGCTTTCCTTTCGTAAAGTATCCTATCTTTCTGTCAAAACAAGGATCCGATGTTTCCTTTTCCTAAAAACTATAATCTATATGTTCTTAATCAAAACCCAACTCTTTTGTTTTCATTTAGTAATGTCTAATATTTTTCAGTTTTGAATGAAAACCCTAGTGTTTGTCGTCATTTTAAAATGACTCGTAATTGTACACCAACACCCCTAGTCCTCTCTTTTCCTTTCGTAATTCCTACTCTTTTTGAATCAAAACTCTGCATCTAGGTTTTCTTGCGGTAGTGTCACCTTTATTTAATCAAAAACCTTAATCATAGGTTTTCTTTTCGTAACGCTATTATACTTGAATCAAAAACCTGATCCTACGCTCTCAATCAAAACCCTAACGCTTTGTTTTTATTTCGGAATATCTCGTTTTGCTTTTAATCAAAACACTAATCCTATCTTTCAAAACCATAATCTTTTGCTTTTCTTTCGTAAAGTATCCTATCTTTCGGTCAAAACGCGAATCCTAGGTTTCTTTCTTTTAATCACTCCAATCTATACGTTCTTAATCAAAACCCTATCTTTTGTTTACTTATAGTAATGTATAATATTTTTCAGTTTTGAATAGCAACCCTAGTCTTTGTTGTCGTTTTAGAATGACTCATATTTTTAAACCAAGACAACTAACCATTTCTTTTCCTTACGGAATACATACTCTTTTCAAATCAAAATCCTAATCGTAGGTTTTTATGGCAGTGTCACCTTTCTTTAATCAAAACCACGATCACATGTCTTCTTTTTGCAACGCTACTATACTTGAATCAAAAGCCTAATCCAATGCTTTCAATCAAAACCCTAATGCTTTGTTTTCTTTTCGGAATGTCTCGTTTTGTTTTTAATCAAAACACTAACATTATCTTTCAAAACCATAATCTTTTGCTTTCCTTTCGTAAAGTATCCTATCTTTCGGTCAAAACAAGGATCCGATGTTTCCTTTTCCTAAAAACTATAATCTATATGTTCTTAGTCAAAACCCAACTCTTTTGTTTTCATTTAGTAATGTCTAATATTTTTCAGTTTTGAATGAAAACCCTAGTGTTTGTCGTCATTTTAAAATGACTCGTAATTGTACACCAACACCCCTAGTCCTCTCTTTTCCTTTCGTAATTCCTACTCTTTTTGAATCAAAACTCTGCATCTAGGTTTTCTTGCGGTAGTGTCACCTTTCTTTAATCAAAAACCTTAATCATAGGTTTTCTTTTCGTAACGCTATTATACTTGAATCAAAAGCCTGATCCTACGCTCTCAATCAAAACCCTAACGCTTTGTTTTTATTTCGGAATGTCTCGTTTTGCTTTTAATCAAAACACTAATCCTATCTTTCAAAACCATAATCTTTTGCTTTTCTTTCGTAAAGTATCCTATCTTTCGGTCAAAACGCGAATCCTAGGCTTCTTTCTTTTAATCACTCCAATCTATACGTTCTTAATCAAAACCCTATCTTTTGTTTACTTATAGTAATGTATAATATTTTTCAGTTTTGAATAGCAACCCTAGTCTTTGTTGTCGTTTTAGAATGACTCATATTTTTAAACCAAGACCCCTAGCCATTTCTTTTCCTTTCGGAATACATACTCTTTTTTAATCAAAATCCTAATCGTAGGTCTTTTATGGTAGTGTCACCTTTCTTTAATCAAAACCACGATCACATGTCTTCTTTTTGCAACGCTACTATACTTGAATCAAAAGCCTAATCCAATGCTTTCAATCAAAACCCTAATGCTTTGTTTTCTTTTCGGAATGTCTCGTTTTGTTTTTAATCAAAACACTAATCTTATCTTTCAAAACCATAATCTTTTGCTTTCCTTTCGTAAAGTATCCTATCTTTCGGTCAAAACAAGGATCCGATGTTTCCTTTTCCTAAAAACTATAATCTATATGTTCTTAATCAAAACCCAACTCTTTTGTTTTCTTTTAGTAATGTCTAATATTTTTCAGTTTTGAATGAAAACCCTAGTGTTTGTCGTCATTTTAAAATGACACGTAATTGTACACCAACACCCCTAGTCCTCTCTTTTCCTTTCGTAATTCCTACTCTTTTTGAATCAAAACTCTGCATCTAGGTTTTCTTGCGGTAGTGTCACCTTTATTTAATCAAAAACCTTAATCATAGGTTTTCTTTTCGTAACGCTATTATACTTGAATCAAAAGCCTGATCCTACGCTCTCAATCAAAACCCTAACGCTTTGTTTTTATTTCGGAATGTCTCGTTTTGCTTTTAATCAAAACACTAATCCCATCTTTCAAAACCATAATCTTTTGCTTTTCTTTCGTAAAGTATCCTATCTTTCGGTCAAAACGCGAATCCTAGGTTTCTTTCTTTTAATCACTCCAATCTATACGTTCTTAATCAAAACGCTATCTTTTGTTTACTTATAGTAATGTATAATATTTTTCAGTTTTGAATAGCAATCCTAGTCTTTGTTGTCGTTTTAGAATGACTCATATTTTTAAACCAAGACAACTAGCCATTTCTTTTCCTTACGGAATACATACTCTTTTCGAATCAAAATCCTAATCGTAGGTTTTTTATATTAGTGTCACCTTTCTTTAATCAAAACCACGATCACATGTCTTCTTTTTGCAACGCTACTATACTTGAATCAAAAGCCTAATCCAATGCTTTCAATCAAAACCCTAATGCTTTGTTTTCTTTTCGGAATGTCTCGTTTTGTTTTTAATCAAAACACTAACCTTATCTTTCAAAACCATAATCTTTTCCTTTCCTTTCGTAAAGTATCCTATCTTTCGGTCAAAACAAGGATCCGATGTTTCCTTTTCCTAAAAACTATAATCTATATGTTCTTAATCAAAACCCAACTCTTTTGTTTTCTTTTGGTAATGTCTAATATTTTTCAGTTTTGAATGAAAACCCTAGTGTTTGTCGTCATTTTAAAATGACTCGTAATTGTGCACCAACACCCCTAGTCCTATCTTTTCCTTTCGTAATTCCTACTCTTTCTGAATCAAAACTCTGCATCTAGGTTTTCTTGCGTTAGTGTCACCTTTCTTTAATCAAAAACCTTAATCATAGGTTTTCTTTTCGTAACGCTATTATACTTGAATCAAAAGCCTGATCCTACGCTCTCAATCAAAACCCTAACGCTATGTTTTTATTTCGGAATGTCTCGTTTTGCTTTTAATCAAAACACTAATCCTATCTTTAAAAACCATAATCTTTTGGTTTTCTTTCGTAAAGTATCCTATCTTTCGGTCAAAACGCGAATCCTAGGTTTCTTTCTTTTAATAACTCCAATCTATACGTTCTTAATCAAAACGCTATCTTTTGTTTACTTATAGTAATGTATAATATTTTTCAGTTTTGAATAGCAACCCTAGTATTTGTTGTCGTTTTAGAATGACTCATATTTTTAAACCAAGACAACTAGCCATTTCTTTTACTTACGGAATACATACTCTTTTCGAATCGAAATCCTAATCGTAGGTTTTTTATGGTAGTGTCACCTTTCTTTAATCAAAACCACGATCACATGTCTTCTTTTTGCAACGCTACTATACTTGAATCAAAAGCCTAATCCAATGCTTTCAATCAAAACCCTAATGCTTTGTTTTCTTTTCGGAATGTCTCGTTTTGTTTTTAATCAAAACACTAACCTTATCTTTCAAAACCATAATCTTTTGCTTTCCTTTCGTAAAGTATCCTATCTTTCGGTCAAAACAAGGATCCGATGTTTCCTTTTCCTAAAAACTATAATCTATATGTTCTTAATCAAAACCCAACTCTTTTGTTTTCTTTTAGTAATGTCTAATATTTTTCAGTTTTGAATGAAAACCCTAGTGTTTGTCGTCATTTTAAAATGACTCGTAATTGTACACCAACACCCCTAGTCCTCTCTTGTCCTTTCGTAATTCCTACTCTTTTTGAATCAAAACTCTGCATCTAGGTTTTCTTGCGGTAGTGTCACCTTTCTTTAATCAAAAACCTTAATCATAGGTTTTCTTTTCGTAACGCTATTATACTTGAATCAAAAGCCTGATCCTACGCTCTCAATCAAAACCCTAACGCTTTGTTTTTATTTCGGAATGTCTCGTTTTGCTTTTAATCAAAACACTAATCCTATCTTTCAAAACCATAATCTTTTGCTTTTCTTTCGTAAAGTATCCTATCTTTCGGTCAAAACGCGAATCCTAGGTTTCTTTCTTTTAATCACTCCAATCTATACGTTCTTAATCAAAACCCTATCTTTTGTTTACTTATAGTAATGTATAATATTTTTCAGTTTTGAATAGCAACCCTAGTCTTTGTTGTCGTTTTAGAATGATTAATATTTTTAAACCAAGACCCCTAGCCATTTCTTTTCCTTTCGGAATACATACTCTTTTTGAATCAAAATCCTAATCGTAGGTTTTTTATGGTAGTGTCACCTTTCTTTAATCAAAACCACGATCACATGTCTTCTTTTTGCAACGCTACTATACTTGAATCAAAAGCCTAATCCAATGCTTTCAATCAAAACCCTAATGCTTTGTTTTCTTTTCGGAATGTCTCGTTTTGTTTTTAATCAAAACACTAACCTTATCTTTCAAAACCATAATCTTTTGCTTTCCTTTCGTAAAGTATCCTATCTTTCGGTCAAAACAAGGATCCGATGTTTCCTTTTCCTAAAAACTATAATCTATATGTTCTTAATCAAAACCCAACTCTTTTGTTTTCTTTTACTAATGTCTAATATTTTTCAGTTTTGAATGAAAACCCTAGTGTTTGTCGTCATTTTAAAATGACTCGTAATTGTACACCAACACCCCTAGTCCTCTCTTTTCCTTTCGTAATTCCTACTCTTTCTGAATCAAAACTCTGCATCTAGGTTTTCTTGCGGTAGTGTCACCTTTCTTTAATCAAAAACCTTAATCATAGGTTTTCTTTTCGTAACGCTATTATACTTGAATCAAAAGCCTGATCCTACGCTCTCAATCAAAACCCTAACGCTTTGTTTTTATTTCGGAATGTCTCGTTTTGCTTTTAATCAAAACACTAATCCTATCTTTCAAAACCATAATCTTTTGCTTTTCTTTCGTAAAGTATCCTATCTTTCGGTCAAAACGCGAATCCTAGGTTTCTTTCTTTTAATAACTCCAATCTATACGTTCTTATTCAAAACGCTATCTTTTGTTTACTTATAGTAATGTATAATATTTTTCAGTTTTGAATAGCAACCCTAGTCTTTGTTGTCGTTTTAGAATGACTCATATTTTTAAACCAAGACCCCTAGCCATTTCTTTTCCTTTCGGAATACATACTCTTTTTGAATCAAAATCCTAATCGTAGGTCTTTTATTGTAGTGTCACCTTTCTTTAATCAAAACCACGATCACATGTCTTCTTTTTGCAACGCTACTATACTTGAATCAAAAGCCTAATCCAATGCTTTCAATCAAAACCCTAATTCTTTGTTTTCTTTTCGGAATGTCTCGTTTTGTTTTTAATCAAAACACTAACCTTATCTTTCAAAACCATAATCTTTTGCTTTCCTTTCGTAAAGTATTCTATCTTTCGGTCAAAACAAGGATCCGATGTTTCCTTTTCATAAAAACTATAATCTATATGTTCTTAATCAAAACCCAACTCTTTTGTTTTCTTTTAGTAATGTCTAATATTTTTCAGTTTTGAATGAAAACCCTAGTATTTGTCGTCATTTTAAAATGACACGTAATTGTACACCAACACCCCTAGTCCTCTCTTTTCCTTTCGTAATTCCTACTCTTTTTGAATCAAAACTCTGCATCTAGGTTTTCTTGCGGTAGTGTCACCTTTATTTAATCAAAAACCTTAATCATAGGTTTTCTTTTCGTAACGCTATTATACTTGAATCAAAAGCCTGATCCTACGCTCTCAATCAAAACCCTAACGCTTTGTTTTTATTTCGGAATGTCTCGTTTTGCTTTTAATCAAAACACTAATCCCATCTTTCAAAACCATAATCTTTTGCTTTTCTTTCGTAAAGTATCCTATCTTTCGGTCAAAACGCGAATCCTAGGTTTCTTTCTTTTAATCACTCCAATCTATACGTTCTTAATCAAAACGCTATCTTTTGTTTACTTATAATAATGTATAATATTTTTCAGTTTTGAATAGCAACCCTAGTCTTTGTTGTCGTTTTAGAATGACTCATATTTTTAAACCAAGACAACTAGCCATTTCTTTTACTTACGGAATACATACTCTTTTCGAATCGAAATCCTAATCGTAGGTTTTTTATGGTAGTGTCACCTTTCTTTAATCAAAACCACGATCACATGTCTTCTTTTTGCAACGCTACTATACTTGAATCAAAAGCCTAATCCAATGCTTTCAATCAAAACCCTAATGCTTTGTTTTCTTTTCGGAATGTCTCGTTTTGTTTTTAATCAAAACACTAACCTTATCTTTCAAAACCATAATCTTTTGCTTTCCTTTCGTAAAGTATCCTATCTTTCGGTCAAAACAAGGATCCGATGTTTCCTTTTCCTAAAAACTATAATCTATATGTTCTTAATCAAAACCCAACTCTTTTGTTTTCTTTTACTAATGTCTAATATTTTTCAGTTTTGAATGAAAACCCTAGTGTTTGTCGTCATTTTAAAATGACTCGTAATTGTACACCAACACCCCTAGTCCTTTCTTTTCCTTTCGTAATTCCTACTCTTTCTGAATCAAAACTCTGCATCTAGGTTTTCTTGCGGTAGTGTCACCTTTCTTTAATCAAAAACCTTAATCATAGGTTTTCTTTTCGTAACGCTATTATACTTGAATCAAAAGCCTGATCCTACGCTCTCAATCAAAACCCTAACGCTTTGTTTTTATTTCGGAATGTCTCGTTTTGCTTTTAATCAAAACACTAATCCTATCTTTCAAAACCATAATCTTTTGCTTTTCTTTCGTAAAGTATCCTATCTTTCGGTCAAAACGCGAATCCTAGGTTTCTTTCTTTTAATAACTCCAATCTATACGTTCTTAATCAAAACGCTATCTTTTGTTTACTTATAGTAATGTATAATATTTTTCAGTTTTGAATAGCAACCCTAGTCTTTGTTGTCGTTTTAGAATGACTCATATTTTTAAACCAAGACCCCTAGCCATTTCTTTTCCTTTCGGAATACATACTCTTTTTGAATCAAAATCCTAATCGTAGGTTTTTTATGGTAGTGTCACCTTTCTTTAATCAAAACCACGATCACATGTCTTCTTTTTGCAACGCTACTATACTTGAATCAAAACCCTAATCCTGTGTTTTCCATCAAAACCCTAACGCTTTTGTTTTCTTTTCGGAATGTCTCGTTTTGTTTTTAATCAAAACACTAACCCAATCTTTCAAAACCGTAATCTTTTGTTTTTCTTTCGCAAAGTATCCTATCTTCCGGTCAAAACACGGATCTTATGTTTCCTTTTCTTAATAACTATAATCCATATGTTTTTAATCAAACCCCTAATTATTTGTTTTCTTATACTAATGTCTAATATTTTTCAGTTTTGAATGAAAAACCCTAGTGTCCGTTGTCATTTTAAAATAACCCGTAGTTGTACTTTCTTTTCCTTTCGTAATTCCTACTCTTTTTGAATCAAAACTCTGCATCTAGGTTTTCTTGCGGTAGTGTCACCTTTCTTTAATCAAAAACCTTAATCATAGGTTTTCTTTTCGTAACGCTATTATACTTGAATCAAAAGCCTGATCCTACGCTCTCAATCAAAACCCTAACGCTTTGTTTTTATTTCGGAATGTCTCGTTTTGCTTTTAATCAAAACACTAATCCTATCTTTCAAAACCATAATCTTTTGCTTTTCTTTCGTAAAGTATCCTATCTTTCGGTCAAAACGCGAATCCTAGGTTTCTTTGTTTTAATCACTCCAATCTATACGTTCTTAATCAAAACGCTATCTTTTGTTTACTTATAGTAATGTATAATATTTTTCAGTTTTGAATAGCAACCCTAGTATTTGTTGTCGTTTTAGAATGACTCATATTTTTAAACCAAGACCCCTAGCCATTTCTTTTCCTTTCGGAATACATACTCTTTTTGAATCAAAATCCTAATCGTAGGTTTTTTATGGTAGTGTCACCTTTCTTTAATCAAAACCACGATCACATGTCTTCTTTTTGCAACGCTACTATACTTGAATCAAAAGCCTAATCCTGTGTTTTCCGTCAAAACCCTAACGCTTTTGTTTTCTTTTCGGAATGTCTCGTTTTGTTTTTAATCAAAACACTAACCCAATCTTTCAAAACCGTAATCTTTTGTTTTTCTTTCGCAAAGTATCCTATCTTCCGGTCAAAACACGGATCTTATGTTTCCTTTTCTTAATAACTATAATCCATATGTTTTTAATCAAACCCCTAATTATTTGTTTTCTTATACTAATGTCTAATATTTTTCAGTTTTGAATGAAAAACCCTAGTGTCCGTTGTCATTTTAAAATAACCCGTAGTTGTACTTTCTTTTCCTTTCGTAATTCCTACTCTTTTTGAATCAAAACTCTGCATCTAGGTTTTCTTGCGGTAGTGTCACCTTTCTTTAATCAAAAACCTTAATCATAGGTTTTCTTTTCGTAACGCTATTATACTTGAATCAAAAGCCTGATCCTACGCTCTCAATCAAAACCCTAACGCTTTGTTTTTATTTCGGAATGTCTCGTTTTGCTTTTAATCAAAACACTAATCCTATCTTTCAAAACCATAATCTTTTGCTTTTCTTTCGTAAAGTATCCTATCTTTCGGTCAAAACACGAATCCTAGGTTCTTTGTTTTAATCACTCCAATCTATACGTTCTTAATCAAAACGCTATCTTTTGTTTACTTATAGTAATGTATAATATTTTTCAGTTTTGAATAGCAACCCTAGTATTTGTTGTCGTTTTAGAATGACTCATATTTTTAAACCAAGACCCCTAGCCATTTCTTTTCCTTTCGGAATACATACTCTTTTTGAATCAAAATCCTAATCGTAGGTTTTTTATGGTAGTGTCACCTTTCTTTAATCAAAACCACGATCACATGTCTTCTTTTTGCAACGCTACTATACTTGAATCAAAAGCCTAATCCTGTGTTTTCCGTCAAAACCCTAACGCTTTTGTTTTCTTTTCGGAATGTCTCGTTTTGTTTTTAATCAAAACACTAACCCAATCTTTCAAAACCGTAATCTTTTGTTTTTCTTTCGCAAAGTATCCTATCTTCCGGTCAAAACACGGATCTTATGTTTCCTTTTCTTAATAACTATAATCCATATGTTTTTAATCAAACCCCTAATTATTTGTTTTCTTATACTAATGTCTAATATTTTTCAGTTTTGAATGAAAAACCCTAGTGTCCGTTGTCATTTTAAAATAACCCGTAGTTGTACTTTCTTTTCCTTTCGTAATTCCTACTCTTTTTGAATCAAAACTCTGCATCTAGGTTTTCTTGCGGTAGTGTCACCTTTCTTTAATCAAAAACCTTAATCATAGGTTTTCTTTTCGTAACGCTATTATACTTGAATCAAAAGCCTGATCCTACGCTCTCAATCAAAACCCTAACGCTTTGTTTTTATTTCGGAATGTCTCGTTTTGCTTTTAATCAAAACACTAATCCTATCTTTCAAAACCATAATCTTTTGCTTTTCTTTCGTAAAGTATCCTATCTTTCGGTCAAAACGCGAATCCTAGGTTTCTTTCTTTTAATAACTCCAATCTATACGTTCTTAATCAAAACGCTATCTTTTGTTTACTTATAATAATGTATAATATTTTTCAGTTTTGAATAGCAACCCTAGTCTTTGTTGTCGTTTTAGAATGACTCATATTTTTAAACCAAGACCCCTAGCCATTTCTTTTCCTTTCGGAATACATACTCTTTTTGAATCAAAATCCTAATCGTAGGTTTTTTATGGTAGTGTCACCTTTCTTTAATCAAAACCACGATCACATGTCTTCTTTTTGCAACGCTATTATACTTGAATCAAAACCCTAATCCTGTGTTTTCCATCAAAACCCTAACGCTTTTGTTTTCTTTTCGGAATGTCTCGTTTTGTTTTTAATCAAAACACTAACCCAATCTTTCAAAACCGTAATCTTTTGTTTTTCTTTCGCAAAGTATCCTATCTTCCGGTCAAAACACGGATCTTATATTTCCTTTTCTTAATAACTATAATCCATATGTTTTTAATCAAACCCCTAATTATTTGTTTTCTTATACTAATGTCTAATATTTTTCAGTTTTGAATGAAAAACCCTAGTGTCCGTTGTCATTTTAAAATAACCCGTAGTTGTACTTTCTTTTCCTTTCGTAATTCATACTCTTTTTGAATCAAAACTCTGCATCTAGGTTTTCTTGCGGTAGTGTCACCTTTCTTTAATCAAAAACCTTAATCATAGGTTTTCTTTTCGTAACGCTATTATACTTGAATCAAAAGCCTGATCCTACGCTCTCAATCAAAACCCTAACGCTTTGTTTTTATTTCGGAATGTCTCGTTTTGCTTTTAATCAAAACACTAATCCTATCTTTCAAAACCATAATCTTTTGCTTTTCTTTCGTAAAGTATCCTATCTTTCGGTCAAAACGCGAATCCTAGGTTTCTTTGTTTTAATCACTCCAATCTATACGTTCTTAATCAAAACGCTATCTTTTGTTTACTTATAGTAATGTATAATATTTTTCAGTTTTGAATAGCAACCCTAGTCTTTGTTGTCGTTTTAGAATGATTCATATTTTTAAACCAAGACCCCTAGCCATTTCTTTTCCTTTCGGAATACATACTCTTTTTGAATCAAAATCCTAATCGTAGGTTTTTTATGGTAGTGTCACCTTTCTTTAATCAAAACCACGATCACATGTCTTCTTTTTGCAACGCTACTATACTTGAATCAAAAGCCTAATCCATGCTTTCAATCAAAACCCTAATGCTTTTGTTTTCTTTTCGGAATGTCTCGTTTTGTTTTTAATCAAAACACTAACCTTATCTTTCAAAACCATAATCTTTTGCTTTCATTTCGTAAAGTATCCTATCTTTCGGTCAAAACAAGGATCCGATGTTTCCTTTTCCTAAAAACTATAATCTATATGTTCTTAATCAAAACCCAACTCTTTTGTTTTCTTATACTAATGTCTAATATTTTTCAGTTTTGAATGAAAACCCTAGTGTCCGTTGTCATTTTAAAATAACCCGTAGTTGTACTTTCTTTTCCTTTCGTAATTCCTACTCTTTTTGAATCAAAACTCTGCATCTAGGTTTTCTTGCGGTAGTGTCACCTTTCTTTAATCAAAAACCTTAATCATAGGTTTTCTTTTCGTAACGCTATTATACTTGAATCAAAAGCCTGATCCTACGCTCTCAATCAAAACCCTAACGCTTTGTTTTTATTTCGGAATGTCTCGTTTTGCTTTTAATCAAAACACTAATCCTATCTTTCAAAACCATAATCTTTTGCTTTTCTTTCGTAAAGTATCCTATCTTTCGGTCAAAACGCGAATCCTAGGTTTCTTTGTTTTAATCACTCCAATCTATACGTTCTTAATCAAAACGCTATCTTTTGTTTACTTATAGTAATGTATAATATTTTTCAGTTTTGAATAGCAACCCTAGTCTTTGTTGTCGTTTTAGAATGACTCATATTTTTAAACCAAGACCCCTAGCCATTTCTTTTCCTTTCGGAATACATACTCTTTTTGAATCAAAATCCTAATCGTAGGTTTTTTATGGTAGTGTCACCTTTCTTTAATCAAAACCACGATCACATGTCTTCTTTTTGCAACGCTACTATACTTGAATCAAAACCCTAATCCTGTGTTTTCCGTCAAAACCCTAACGCTTTTGTTTTCTTTTCGGAATGTCTCGTTTTGTTTTTAATCAAAACACTAACCCAATCTTTCAAAACCGTAATCTTTTGTTTTTCTTTCGCAAAGTATCCTATCTTCCGGTCAAAACACGGATCTTATGTTTCCTTTTCTTAATAACTATAATCCATATGTTTTTAATCAAACCCCTAATTATTTGTTTTCTTATACTAATGTCTAATATTTTTCAGTTTTGAATGAAAAACCCTAGTGTCCGTTGTCATTTTAAAATAACCCGTAGTTGTACTATCTTTTCCTTTCGTAATTCCTACTCTTTTTGAATCAAAACTCTGCATCTAGGTTTTCTTGCGGTAGTGTCACCTTTCTTTAATCAAAAACCTTAATCATAGGTTTTCTTTTCGTAACGCTATTATACTTGAATCAAAAGCCTGATCCTACGCTCTCAATCAAAACCCTAACGCTTTGTTTTTATTTCGGAATGTCTCGTTTTGCTTTTAATCAAAACACTAATCCTATCTTTCAAAACCATAATCTTTTGCTTTTCTTTCGTAAAGTATCCTATCTTTCGGTCAAAACGCGAATCCTAGGTTTCTTTGTTTTAATCACTCCAATCTATACGTTCTTAATCAAAACGCTATCTTTTGTTTACTATTATAGTAATGTATAATATTTTTCAGTTTTGAATAGCAACCCTAGTCTTTGTTGTCGTTTTAGAATGATTCATATTTTTAAACAAAGACCCCTAGCCATTTCTTTTCCTTTCGGAATACATACTCTTTTTGAATCAAAATCCTAATCGTAGGTTTTTTATGGTAGTGTCACCTTTCTTTAATCAAAACCACGATCACATGTCTTCTTTTTGCAACGCTACTATACTTGAATCAAAACCCTAATCCTGTGTTTTCCGTCAAAACCCTAACGCTTTTGTTTCTCTTTTCGGAATGTCTCGTTTTGTTTTTAATCAAAACACTAACCCAATCTTTCAAAACCGTAATCTTTTGTTTTTCTTTTCGCAAAGTATCCTATCTTCCGGTCAAAACACGGATCTTATGTTTCCTTTTCTTAATAACTATAATCCATATGTTTTTAATCAAACCTCTAATTATTTGTTTTCTTATACTAATGTCTAATATTTTTCAGTTTTGAATGAAAAACCCTAGTGTCCGTTGTCATTTTAAAATAACCCGTAGTTGTACTTTCTTTTCCTTTCGTAATTCCTACTCTTTTTGAATCAAAACTCTGCATCTAGGTTTTCTTGCGGTAGTGTCACCTTTCTTTAATCAAAAACCTTAATCATAGGTTTTCTTTTCGTAACGCTATTATACTTGAATCAAAAGCCTGATCCTACGCTCTCAATCAAAACCCTAACGCTTTGTTTTTATTTCGGAATGTCTCGTTTTGCTTTTAATCAAAACACTAATCCTATCTTTCAAAACCATAATCTTTTGCTTTTCTTTCGTAAAGTATCCTATCTTTCGGTCAAACGCGAATCCTAGGTTTCTTTGTTTTAATCACTCCAATCTATACGTTCTTAATCAAAACGCTATCTTTTGTTTACTTATAGTAATGTATAATATTTTTCAGTTTTGAATAGCAACCCTAGTCTTTGTTGTCGTTTTAGAATGATTCATATTTTTAAACCAAGACCCCTAGCCATTTCTTTTCCTTTCGGAATACATACTCTTTTTGAATCAAAATCCTAATCGTAGGTTTTTTATGGTAGTGTCACCTTTCTTTAATCAAAACCACGATCACATGTCTTCTTTTTGCAACGCTACTATACTTGAATCAAAACCCTAATCCTGTGTTTTCCGTCAAAACCCTAACGCTTTTGTTTTCTTTTCGGAATGTCTCGTTTTGTTTTTAATCAAACACTAACCCAATCTTTCAAAACCGTAATCTTTTGTTTTTTTTTCGCAAAGTATCCTATCTTCCGGTCAAACACGGATCTTATGTTTCCTTTTCTTAATAACTATAATCCATATGTTTTTAATCAAACCCCTAATTATTTGTTTTCTTATACTAATGTCTAATATTTTTCAGTTTTGAATGAAAAACCCTAGTGTCCGTTGTCATTTTAAAATAACCCGTAGTTGTACTTTCTTTTCCTTTCGTAATTCCTACTCTTTTTGAATCAAAACTCTGCATCTAGGTTTTCTTGCGGTAGTGTCACCTTTCTTTAATCAAAAACCTTAATCATAGGTTTTCTTTTCGTAACGCTATTATACTTGAATCAAAAGCCTGATCCTACGCTCTCAATCAAAACCCTAACGCTTTGTTTTTATTTCGGAATGTCTCGTTTTGCTTTTAATCAAAACACTAATCCTATCTTTCAAAACCATAATCTTTTGCTTTTCTTTCGTAAAGTATCCTATCTTTCGGTCAAAACGCGAATCCTAGGTTTCTTTGTTTTAATCACTCCAATCTATACGTTCTTAATCAAAACGCTATCTTTGTTTACTTATAGTAATGTATAATATTTTTCAGTTTTGAATAGCAACCCTAGTCTTTGTTGTCGTTTTAGAATGATTCATATTTTTAAACCAAGACCCCTAGCCATTTCTTTTCCTTCGGAATACATACTCTTTTTGAATCAAAATCCTAATCGTAGGTTTTTTATGGTAGTGTCACCTTTCTTTAATCAAAACCACGATCACATGTCTTCTTTTTGCAACGCTACTATACTTGAATCAAACCCTAATCCTGTGTTTTTCCGTCAAAACCCTAACGCTTTTGTTTTCTTTTCGGAATGTCTCGTTTTGTTTTTAATCAAAACACTAACCCAATCTTTCAAAACCGTAATCTTTTGTTTTTTTTTCGCAAAGTATCCTATCTTCCGGTCAAAACACGGATCTTATGTTTCCTTTCTTAATAACTATAATCCATATGTTTTTAATCAAACCCCTAATTATTTGTTTTCTTATACTAATGTCTAATATTTTTCAGTTTTGAATGAAAAACCCTAGTGTCCGTTGTCATTTTAAAATAACCCGTAGTTGTACTTTCTTTCCTTTCGTAATTCCTACTCTTTTTGAATCAAAACTCTGCATCTAGGTTTTCTTGCGGTAGTGTCACCTTTCTTTAATCAAAAACCTTAATCATAGGTTTTCTTTCGTAACGCTATTATACTTGAATCAAAAGCCTGATCCTACGCTCTCAATCAAACCCTAACGCTTTGTTTTTATTTCGGAATGTCTCGTTTTGCTTTTAATCAAAACACTAATCCTATCTTTCAAAACCATAATCTTTTGCTTTTCTTTCGTAAAGTATCCTATCTTTCGGTCAAAACGCGAATCCTAGGTTTCTTTGTTTTAATCACTCCAATCTATACGTTCTTAATCAAAACGCTATCTTTTGTTTACTTATAGTAATGTATAATATTTTTCAGTTTTGAATAGCAACCCTAGTCTTTGTTGTCGTTTTAGAATGATTCATATTTTTAAACCAAGACCCCTAGCCATTTCTTTTCCTTCGGAATACATACTCTTTTTGAATCAAAATCCTAATCGTAGGTTTTTTATGGTAGTGTCACCTTTCTTTAATCAAAACCACGATCACATGTCTTCTTTTTGCAACGCTACTATACTTGAATCAAAACCCTAATCCTGTGTTTTCCGTCAAAACCCTAACGCTTTTGTTTTCTTTTCGGAATGTCTCGTTTTGTTTTTAATCAAAACACTAACCCAATCTTTCAAAACCGTAATCTTTTGTTTTTTTTTCGCAAAGTATCCTATCTTCCGGTCAAAACACGGATCTTATGTTTCCTTTTCTTAATAACTATAATCCATATGTTTTTTAATCAAACCCCTAATATTGTTTTCTATCTAATGTCTAATATTTTTCAGTTTGAATGAAAAACCCTAGTGTCCGTTGTCATTTTAAAATAACCCCGTAGTTGTACTTTCTTTTCCTTTCGTAATTCCCTACTACTTTTTGAATCAAAACCTGCATCTAGGTTTTTCTTGCGGTAGTGTCACCTTTCTTTAATCAAAACCTTAATCATATGTTTTCTTTTCGTAACGCTCTTATACTTGAATCAAAAGCCTGATCCTACGCTCTCAATCAAAACCCTAACGCTTTGTTTTTATTTCGGAATGTCTCGTTCTTGCTTTTAATCAAAACACTAATCCTATCTTTCAAACCATAATCTTTTGCTGTTTCTTTCTAAGTATCCTATCTTTCGGTCAAACGCGAATCCTAGGTTTCTTTGTTTTAATCACTACAATCTATACGTTCTAATCAAAACGCTATCTTTTGTTTAATTATAGTAATGTATAATATTTTTTCCAGTTTTGAATAGCAACCCTAGTCTTTGTTGTCGTTTTAGAATGATTCATATTTTTAAACCAAGACCCCTAGCCATTTCTTTTCCTTTCGGATACATACTCTTTTTGAATCAAAATCCTAATCGTAGGTTTTTTATGGTAGTGTCACCTTTCTTTAATCAAAACCACGATCACATGTCTTCTTTTTGCAACGCTACTATACTTGAATCAAAACCCTAATCCTTGTTTTCCGTCAAAACCCTAACGCTTTTGTTTTCTTTTCGGAATGTCTCGTTTTGTTTTTAATCAAAACACTA
>CM037011.1:14497872-14547872 GCA_020875875.1 Dioscorea alata
GTTAACATATACCTTCTATGTTACCCTATTGTTATTATAATGATTATGATTACCCATAATAATTAGATAGATAATAAACTATTTTATTATTATTATTATTATTATTATTATTATATTAACGATAAATATTACTAATTTATAGTTAATATATTATCCGTTGGATATTAGTTGGTTTAGGCGAAATGTACCTATAACATTAATAATATCATGTAATATTATTATTATTATATTATTTTGTATAATTATTTTTATCTACCTATATGAATCACCCTGAACATAATTAAGTTGTATAATCAATTATTATTATTATAACTGTATCCTTATATGTAAAACTACAAAATACTATTAAGAGTAATAAATATCTGAATATTATGCCCTGCGTGGTTATTGCTCGTATTATTGATTTGCTTTCGGTTTTCACACATATACTAATTTGTTTTCGCAAGTAGATATTCATAAAAGAAAACATAGAATTACTACTATTTGGGGTGATAAACGCAAATTATTGTTATTATTAATAAATTTTTAATAATACGAGAAGTAATAATATTATGATATATAGAGACTTGTTGATAAAACTACCATTCTGCCTAAAATGCTATTATCAGAACCCCAGATAATTATTATCCTTGTTAATATTTATAATAGTCAGGACATTTCATGTATCCCTAGCTATTGTAAATAGCTGATGATTGATAATAAGATCCCATTTTGATAATAATATTATTAGATTATAACATAATCATGCCTTACTTGTGATTATATGTCACCAGTTGTCATATAATAATTGTTATTACTAATTTCCTAAAATAAATATAATCACAATTATTGATCATACAGTACTCAATAGCAATTATTAATTTTTACATATTATTAGTTTGATAATAATTATAATAATATGTATTGATAATAACTGATTATTAATATAGGGTATCTTGATATATCATGATTATGTAATCATACGCTCTTTGAAATTAATAAAAAATAATAATTTTGTTGTGTTTCTTCATTTGTTTCTCATTCACACTTGTTTCTTAATCGTAGGTTCCCATGACATTGTCCTGGGATATTAATAATAATAATATAATAATAATATCACTCATTAATATATATTATTACAAAAGCATACATCAGAATTATATAATAACAAAATATTATTATTATTATTATTATTATTATATTAATAATAACAATTATTATTATTATTATTAATTATTAAATAATCCTTGTGTTACCCATCATAATATATTATTATAATTAGTATTATAAATAACTCTAATAACAATATATTATTATCATTAACCTATAAATTACTTATGATAATATATTATTATTCCGTTGTTAATTATTACAATAATTTCACATAATTATTATTATTTACAAATATTGTTAATGATTATTATAGCAATAATAAAATAATATCATCATCATTATTATTATTATTATTGATAATAATTATAATAATATTAACCAATATTATAATAATATTATTATTGTTATTATCATCATCACTTATTATATGATAATAACAATTATAATCTATTTATAAATTATTAAACGATATGGTTGCTATTATTGTTCACATAGTAAAATATATAATAAGTATTAAGTGTTATTGATAATAATATATGATTTATATAATCTTTGTAAAACCCTATTATTATCACTTCGGATTGCTCACTAGTAATAATATTAATGATGACCTTTATAAGCAGAAGGGTATTTTATTATATAGTAATGTTATTATTATCATCATCATCAATAATAATTGTTATAATTGATGGGTATTATTATTATTATTATTATTATTATTATTATTATTAGTAATTATTATTACTTGTTGATAATAACAATTTAATAAAATAATATTAATAACTATTATAATATCATTTTAATAGATAATAAAATAATATTGTTATTATTATTATTATTATTATTATTATTATTATTATTATTATTATTATTATATATTATTATTAACAAATTAACATATTAATTTGTTATTAATATTATTAATAATTATTGTAATAATTTGGCACTATCCGCTAACATCCGCCGTTGGAGATTCACCATCACATCGGATCATCAATCTATCTTGACCTTGTTAAAATAATTAAATAATAATGTTATTAACAAGTGTATTAAGAAAAAATTTAAAACAATAATAATAAGAAGGAGAAGTTTATTATAATAATTATATATGAAGTTATAATAATAAATAATAATAATAATAATAATATTAACAATAAATATTATCATTATTGTTAATATAATAATAACAATAGTAATAATATTTATTATTGTTATTATTAGTATTATTATTATCATTGATTTTAATTTGATAAAATAATAACAATATTGTTATTATTTTATTATCAATATCATTATAATAACTATGTTATTGTTGTTATTATACTGACACGAGTTAATAATATCAATGATTATCTATAATTATAGATTACAATAAATATATTATTATACTAATAATAATAATGATATTAATAATTAATTATTATCATATTAATATATTATTATATTAATATGATAATTATCCCAGTAATAATAATTATATATATATATAAAAGGGAAAGAAGCAAGAATGTAGAATGAATGATATACATTTTTACCTATATAAACATCAACTTCGGATTGGTCTAACTCTTGGTCTGACACGTCATAGTTAATATCTTTTCCATGATCAATCGGATTTTCCTTCCTATCTTCAATGATTTGTGATCAGATGCTATCCGCATTAATTGTGATAATATCAATAGGGTCAAGGGGACAACACTTGGTGAATGAACCAGATCTGGCATATTAAAACAAACGAAACCCAAACCAAAAAAACCAAATGATATTTGGCTATAACAATCACTTATTATAATGATAATTTGTTAACAATAATTGTCTACGAATTAATTATTAAGTTTTCTCGGTACGAGTTAATGTTATTAACACCTACCGAGAAAAGTAATATTATCATTATAATAAGTGATGATCATAATATTTATGATACTAAAACGGTTATATTATGTTATTACTAAATATTTTCATTATTATTATTATTATTATTATTATTATTATTGTTGTTGTTGTTGTTGTTGTTGTTAATTATTGTTATTAATCTATTATCATTATTGTTATTTTCATATTATCATTATTGTTACGGTTATAACAAGTAATATTATCATTATTGTTATTTTCATATTATGTTATTAATTATTGTTATTAATGATATTAATAAAATAATATTGTTATTGTTATTATAATAATTTTGTATATTATTAATAATAATAATTATTATAATTATTATTGTGGCAACCCCCACTTATTCAGGTTATAATAAAAAAAAAAATAAACTAAAAATATTAATAATTATTACTATTAAAGTCCTCAATATTATTAATAGTATTATTGTTATTATAAAAATATAAATATTATTATTTGCGATAACACCAGTACTTATTATTGTTATTATTTTTATTATTAATGTTTCCAAATCTGTTATTTAATTGTTATTGTTAATAACAATAATGTTATTGATAATAATATTTATTATAATGTAATTATAAAGGATAATATTATTTAATATTCAATAATAATCATACGGATTATTAATAATAATAATATATCATTTTATTATTATTCCTAACGAAAATCATTGATAATATTTTATTACTTTGTTGCTAGTATTATTATTTAATAACACTATTAATTATAAAGGCAATATGATAGTAATAACTAACTAATAATCATTGTGTTAATATTATTATAACTCATGATGATAAGGTCATTGTTATTATTTGTCACTTGTTAAAGGATAATTCCTTTAACAATAATAATAATAATAACAATAAAATCATTATTGTTATTATTAGTTAATGATTTATTAATTGTGATTTATTTTGATAAATCACAATTAATAAATATTATTATTGTTATTATCATAATAATGATTCGTTATGCTATGTTATTAGCATAAGGCGATTGTTATTATTATAATCATTTTATTGTTATTAATATTAAATAAAAATAATGAAATTTTTTATTGTTAATATTATTATTACTATTACATCATTATTAATAATATTTTATTATTATAAATAACATTTGTCACCCTAGCAATAATAATTGCTAGGGTGAGAAATAATAATAGTTAATGATGATGATGAATATTATTATTATTATTATTATTATTATTATTATTATTATTATTATTATTATTATTAACAATAACATTAACTATTTAAAAATTATTGTATAATTATTATATAATAATAGGAAAAATAATAATAACATCGTATAATAATTAATAATAATAATATTGTTAACTATAATAATATTATTGTTAATAATATATATTGTTAAATAATTGATTGGTAATTATTAATAATTATTTTAATATGATATTAAAATAATAATAATAATAAATATTGTTATTAATATTGTAATAATATAATAGTATTATTATAATAACAATATTAGTAATTATAATTATTATTATAACAATTGTTATTAATATTGGAAGAAAATTATTATCACAAATAATAATAATTATTTGTTAATATAAAATAATTATAATCAATATTATATTAATAATAATAATAATAATAATAATAATAATAATAATAATAATAATAAATAAATAAATAAATAAATAAATAAATAAATAATAAATAATAATTTTATTCGCCAATACTAATTGTCGAATAATTGTTATCATATTACGAATAATTATTATTATTATAATATTATTACTTGTTGATAAAATAACAATACCACATGAATAGGTATTATTTGATAATAATAGTAATAATCGCAATGAATGTGAGCTTTACCAATTTGAAGAATGACAAAGGATCCCAATGGTCATCTGTGCCAAACAAAAGTGCAAGTTAGTTCTTCTTGTCTCTCATGAATTCCCAATCAGGATCTTTAGTAAACTACAAAAAGCAGCTTATTTTCTCATGACAAACACATGCATTAATCTAATCAGAGGGAGATAGTTTAACATGTAATTGTTCTAATAAATCAAGTAATACCTCTGCAAATTCTGTCAAGACCATGTAAATAACATTACGCATAGTATGGTATTGCACAAATTTATAAAAGAATAGGGACTTATTCTTATGTTATGCTAGAATGTGAACATGATCGGGTTATAACAAATTATTACTGTTAATTAAATAGTGTTATTATCATAATAATGATAACAAATTAATAAGTGATTATCACAAATTATATGACAAGATCCGATTGATAAGAAATAATTTGCTATTATTGTTAACTAACAACTCGTGTTAATATTATAATAATAAATTATTATAGAATAATAATAATAATAATAATAATAATAATAATAATAATAATAATAATAACAACATAAGTGAAATTATTAATAATATGCTTGTTATTATTATTAATATTATCATATATGTAATTATTATTTTTGTTTAAAGCATGCTAATATTGTGTTATCATAATTATTATTATATAATAATTGATATATAATTATAATATTGTACAATGCTATTGTTATTATAATTATAATAACATATAATCCTAAATAAAATGATATTAGTATTGTTATTATTATTACAATAATAATATCAATATTATTATTATTATTAATTGTTCCCACAATACATACATAACAATAATAAATAAATAGATATGTGTTAATACTACTAGCAATAAATATTATTATTACCACTGGATAATAATATTGTTATTGTTATTAATAATTATTTTTATAATTAATAACAATAATAGTTAATGATTTTTTATTATCCAATAATAACAATATTATTTGTAATAATATTATTATTATAACAATAATAATATTATTACAAATAATTATTTTCATTTTTATAATTATAATTTATTGTATAGTATTTATACAATAATAAATTATTATCATTTTATTATTATAATTATAAAATTTCTTAATAATATTATAGTTTAGAATATCCCACTTGTCTCAATTTTTCTTTTCTTCTTTTGTCTTAAGGTAAGGGGAGTGTGATCAACTTGTGTGCTTGTTTCATCGTTTGGTATTCAGGGATTTTCGTGCTTCAGCCTTAGAACAGAGCCTCAGGAAACTGGGTGTGGAGAGACTAAACAAAGATGATGTTCAGAAGATGCAATGGGAAGTCCTAGAGGCAAAAATTGGGAACTGGATTCATTTCATGCGAATTGCTGCAAGTTTTAATTGTAGTTAGCTTCTTGCTTGTGATTGTTATCTTCAGTCATCTAATTATGATTAAACTAGGTTAAACTGCTATTTGCTGGCGAAAGAAAAATTTATGATGAAATCTTTAATGATGTTGATAACAATCTCAAGGAACAATGTCTTGCTGATGTCACTAACAGCAGCGTTACTACTCTGCTTAGCTTTGGAGAGGTTGTTGCCAAAAATAAAAGATCACTAGAAAAGTTGTTTGTCTATTCATGATAATTTATAACAATAGTATTATTATTAAATAATCTTGATCTGATATTATCATTTTTATTATTCTTTGTAATCATTAATTATAATAATAATTATTATAATTATTATTGTATTATTAATAATTAATATACAAAATTTATTGTTATTATTATTTTTACTATAATTATTATCAATATTATATAATAATTATTATTATCATTATGTTATAATTGTTATTTGTTAATGCGCATTTCATAATTATTATTAACAGAATAATAATATAATTATTATTATCAATGATTTATTATACACAAGCGGATAATAATTATTATTATTATCATTGATATTAATAATAATTATTAAATAATCCTAGTGTTACCCATCAATAATAATAATATAATATTATTATTAATAATTTCCTTGACATTTGTCACCCTAGTAATAATAATTGCTAGGGTGACAAATAATAATAGTAAATGATGATGATGATGATGATTATTATTATTATTATTATTATTATTATTATTATTCCGTCAAAATGTTTCCATGCTTCACCATCAGATGGATGCTGCATTACTCTCTCGTTTCTTGCATGAGTAGCATGCCAAGTCATGTGCGTTGCTGTAGCACTAGAAGCGTATAACCTCTGCAATCTTGGAGTTAGTGGTAAATATCTTAATATTGCTTGCGCAATCTTTTTATGCCTCCCATTATCTGGTAGCCTGCGTTGACCCTTTATTTGTTTATACCTCGGCTCATTACAGAACTTGCATGAAATGTGCATGTCATCGTGTTTCCAATATAACATACAACCATTTTTGCAAGCATCAATTTTAACAACAGGTAGCCCAAATTCATTCATGGTTTTTCTGTGATGGTAATAATCTGTTGGCATTGTATTCTCTGAAGGAAGAACCTCTCTAATTGCAATAATCATGTTATTAAAATCAGCCTCAGACATATTGGCATCAGATTTGATAGATAACATTTTGGCAACAAAAGACAAGTGAGAGTGATTCTCACAACCTTCGTACAAAGGTTGATCAACAACTTTTAACACATCAAAAAATCTATCAGATAATTGACATCTTTCAGCACCATGAAAACTGGAAACTGGCTCATCCAGATGTGGTTGTACGCTTGGACCTGCTTCATTGTTACAATGAGATGGATCCCGTGGCGGAACATGAGAACGAAAACAATAATATACCATCCTTTGATCCTAAGTCATCTGCCCATAATCACCCCAATGTGTCACTTGTTCCACTACACGATCCTGAACATCATGTTGCTCCTCACTAGTTGGGAACAATTCTTCGCCATGACAAGTCCAGTTCCAATAACATTGTTTAAAACCACAACGATATAAATGCGTAACGACATCATTCGGGTGAACAAACCATGTATTCTTGCACTTAAAACAAGGACACCTAATATTTTCGCCATTCTTATATGAGTCGATTAATTGCAAACTGGATAAATTCATCCACCCCAGCAATAAATTTGTCAGTCAATCCTTTTCTCCCTGGTATATTTCGATTGTACATCCACTGTCTTGACAACATTTTTGTCTTACAACCACTATTTTTAATTAAGTATTAGGCACCATCGATAGTTAATTCCTATACTATGTATATTAATACATATGTGCATAAATAATTTTATCATGTAGTAATCTAGCAACTGGATCAGTAATTAGGATTCATGGAAGCTACAACCATTCAAATAAAGAGCAGATACACAATTAATGTAGTTTGCAGCGTATGGCTATGACGTAAGAAAACGATTATTCATCAGAAAATTGAAATAAAAAACAACAATATTGTTTTATAATTAAGGAATATTAATCCTGGCCTGCTTGGCTATATTATGACTAGAAATCATTTTCATTAGCGCATCTATGATCTACAAAACTGTCTTTGTGGTGTTGCATGTGAGTCACTAGTAGAAGTTATTCTTCAGAACCAACTATACTACAAAAATTATATTCACACATGCAATCTAGCTAAGATAGTACGACACTTGTTTTATACTTTTATTTGGTTCTAGAGATGATATATTGACTTGATTTCTTCTGATGTCTGATTGTTAATACATAGGACTTGGCAGATGTGCATTGTCTACATGTTCATGGGCCAGTAGCCTTTTTTTTCACAATAAAAGTGTAGCTTCAACTTTGATATAATCAATTCAATGGTCAATGAACCTAGAGATATGCTCAATGTTTCAAATTAATGAAATTCAAACTGTGAACAAAATATGCAAAAACAGTATAATTTAACAGTATCCATATATCATCCTCAAAAAAGGCGAGCAGGAACATATAGTTTAAGTACAATTTACATACAGGAAATTAAGCTGTAATTAATCTGCCCTTGATAAACGTACATAAAAGGCCGGTCAAAGTTTGGACAAGGTCATTCTCATAATTAAGAGGCTCTTTAGTCAATCATATGAGCTTAATAAGTTATCTCATACATGTTAGCCATTAAATGCTTGGTGATAATTAAATATTCTCAATGCCACAATTCCTATTTGTCCAATTATTTGATGAGACTAAATGGCAACATAAACTCAATATGGATTAATTCTTACATGAAATACTAGGCTTATACAGCATATGTGAACATGGTGACCAGTGTTAATTAAATATAACAACTCACATGATCATTAATTGCAACAAGAAGTGAATGAAATAGTATGTTAATAAATTGTGCAAGTTTATGTTAACCCACATGGGATCCTGTTTAAGCTCTACTCTCAAAAAAGTCAATTCTCACTTTTAACCCAGATAACTTTTAAATTTATATTATTTTTAAATTAGTGAAAAATATTAAATAAATTTTCTAATTCAATTAGGTCTACGCTAAGAATGAAAATATTAAACTCTATTTTTTAAGTTTTTTACCATTGACTTACACCAAACTAAAATAATCACAAGTATTCCCCCCACAACTCTTGTTCCCATTTCTCATTTGAAGCTATAAATACACCAAACTATTCCAATTAAATCCAATTCAATCATCTCATCATTCATCTTCTTCACAAACCATGACAACCATTTTCCTAACACTCTACCTCTTCCTCCTCTCCATCACAAGAATTCTAGCGTCATACAACACATAAACTATGGCGAAAAACCCGACGGCATTACCGACACGGCGAAGCCATTACTAAGTGCATGGGCAACCACTTGCAGCTCCCACCAGCCAGCGAGCATGTATATTCCTGCAGGGACATCCTTTGTCAACACTGCTCTTTTCTAAGGTTTATGTGCCAACACCAACATAAGAATACTCATAAGTGGAACTCGCATTGCACCATCTTCACACAACGCCGCCATTCAATGGCATTAGTAATTGAATCAATCACATACACCAGATCCTCAGCCTTAAATTAAAATGCCAATTCTGTTGTTTGCAGACCATGTGTCTGTCTTATTTAAATCCACATATACGAATATTCTATTTGTAGTTTAAAACACATTGAATTATTGTTTGGATGATTAAGTATAGAGTGACAACAAGAAGTGAAGGTTTCATTGATAGGCCTAATGTACAAATTTGTCCAGTTCTGATGTCTCTAGAGCAACGAATTCTTTTACAACAGCAAATACAACAACCTATGATCATACATTTTAATATCAACTAATTAAGCGATATGGAGTTCTATCAATTTCATTAATATTGTTTGCTTAAATCTAATTCAAACTTGTTGATTGGGTCTTATAAATGTTTCAATCATTTAATATGATTTATTTATACACACATATATACATATTTGACTCATATATTGGAATTGTGTGCAGGCTTTCTAAACACATAATGCCCCTACAAGAGACCCGGTGTCAATGGACTAAGATGATGTTGACTCAAGAAATTTCATATCTATTATTTTTCATAAGCGAAGAACAAGAAATTTTTCCGGGGTACATGCTTAATTATAAAATTATATAGTGGTATATATGTGAAAAAAAAATATGGGAATAAAGTAACTAGTAACTACCCAATAATTCCAATTTGAGGCATATTCCAATGTCTCTATTGCATTAACATGGAAAACCAAATAGTATTCCTAATCACACACACACACACACACACATATATATATATATGCTTAATTTATATAATAGACAATCCTTTGTACCTGGGGATCCTCTGCCATGAATTAAACAGGTACAGTAATGGTAAAAGAGTAAATCCAATCTTCTTTCTTAGTCAAGGTCACACTAATTAATTAAGCAGGATTCTCATATTAATCCAAAGGAAAATGATAGAATTGTTTTGCTAATATAACTCTTAAAATTGACCATAACTTTCAAGACTGGCATGCTTGGAGTTGGAGTCTAACAAGCTTGGTTATTAAGTATATAAAGGGTTGGAAAAACAAGTGTTACCCTACCATGCAGTTTAATATAATGGCATGAGAGCTTTGAGCAGACAAAGACAGAATGATCCTTGTAGTACTTTCCTGCAACTTGACTTTGCATGGATTGTAGGTCTGGATGTGCCAGAATTGGTCACCAGCAGACTCATTAAGAGTGCAAGTAATCAAAGTTTTGGTCAATTCTAATCTCTGAACTTTCTAGGAAAGACCAAGACATAATTTATTTAATTTCCAGTCTAACAGACAGTACTAGCCACTGCAGCAGTAACATAAACAGAGGTAATGAACATGTAACTCAAAACAAAACTAATATGGTCATGCTACACAAAAGAGGTCCATGGCTATATGCCATCAAAGAAAATAGTTTTTTGACTTCATAAGCTTGACTTTGGAGGCAAAAGTAGAGCATTCATTGAGATTGAAGTTTCATGAACCACAATGCACCAAAAAAGAAGGCAATATCTTCAGAAAAAAAAAATAGATATGAAAAAAGTACCTATGGGTGGTGTTATGTGGGAGACAAGGCCACTCTTCTTTGTGGATTTAGACAAGCCTCACTTCATTGCATTTGCAGAAAGTTAGCCAACCACCCCTAGACTTCCAAGTGGGCAAGGACCTGATAACAAATGAATGATCTGGTGGTTTGTAATCCAGTAGTTAAAATAATATGATTCAGTAGATATATTATTAAAGCTTGTTGCCAATGGTTTTACAGGAAAGATGTAAAAAACTACAAGTGTGTTCCATATTATAGTCATTCATAACTATCTAACATTGCAACATAGGAGTAGAAAGATGGGAGTTGATAGATTCCATAATTATCAGTTTTGTCAAATCCTTAAAAACTATGTAGTCAGAACCGGGTTGAACCGGAACCGGCCATACACTACAAGAAAAATCTCAAATCGGCACCGAAAAATTGGCACGGGAAAAAAATTGTGACAAATTTGTCACAACATTTGACACGGAATTAACAAACTGTGTCAAATATATAATTTTTTTAAAAAATAATTTTTAAATTTCGTGCCAAATACCGTGCCAAATATACAAAAATTTGATAATTTTACATGAATGTGCCAAATACAGTGCCAAACATATTTTTAAAAAATAATAATTTATTAATACCGTGCCAAATACCGTGACAAATATATAAATATATTAATCTATTAATACCGTACCAAATACCGTGTCAAATACAAATATAATAATATATTAGTACCGTGCCAAATACAGTGCCAAAGATATAAATATAATAATATATTATATTGTGCCAAATACGGTGCCAAAACTATAAATATAATAATATATTAGTACCGTGCCAAATACGGTGCCAAAACTATAAATGTAATAATATATTAGTACTGTGCCAAATACATTGCCAAAGATATAAATATAATAATATATTATACCGTGCCAAAAACGGTGCCAAAACTATAAATATAATAATATATTAGTACCGTGCCAAATACGGTGCCAAAACTATAAATGTAATAATATATTAGTATTGTGTCAAATACAGTGCCAAAGATATAAATATAATAATATATTATACCGTGCCTAAAACGGTGCCAAAACTATAAATATAATAATATATTAGTACTGTGCCAAAAGTACAAATATAATAATTTATTAATACGGTGTCAAATACTATAAAAAATACAAATATAATAATATATTAATGTCATGTCAAATATGGTGTAAAAAATATAAATATAATAATTTTATTAATACGGTGTTAAATACAGTAAAAAAATATAAATAAAACAATTTATTTATTTATTACGTACCAAATACTGTGCAAAAAAACACAAATATTTAATATTTTATAATCAATTTTTATAGTTCAAATTAAAAACACAAATAGTTTGCTTTAGAAAACCCCCAACCCTTTCATCCTCGACAATGTCTCCTGACCAACTCCTCGCTATCATCAGCGCCGGCAACTCCATTCTCTTGTAAATCCTCTCCGCCCGCACCTTCAGCCATCTCTTTCTCAACTCTATCCCACTCCGTCCTTCCCTCGTTTGCCGCACCTTCTCCCACGACCCCAACACAACTTCTTCTTTTCCGAGGTCAAATGCCGCCACATGTCCATCGGAACCGTACTCCTCTTCCTCTCTTCGTCCTCCTTCCCTTAGTTTTGGCCCTGATTACGGAAACTAGGGCTAGAGTTTCGCTTTCAATATCGTTGGCTGATGCTTTCATTCTTGTTTGGCACAAGGGTTTTGAGCGGGCCTTGAGATAGTAGGCTGGGTCTGGATTGAAGCGTGTTTAATTGCAGGTGCACTAGGGTTCTGATTACTCGAATTTTGCTATTTGGGTCTTCAATTGGAGATTGGCCGATAATATCGATGTTGTTTAATTTGGGTTTAAATTTTGCGAATGGTTTTGTGGGATTTTTGTTCGTGTCAATGTTCTGGTGTTAACTAATCTTATTTTCCCTAATTTATGCGGATCATGAATATCTCTATTTATTTATTGAATTCAATCAATTTTTTTTCTCTTTCAAAGTAGCGTTTCATTATGGATTCTTGTTAAAACGAGTAGCAATTTTGTTGTGAATTTGTATATGTTGTTGATTCTGGCCTAGATGTTGTGACTATACGTGTCTAAGAACTATAGATTTCCAAGGAAGAGCAAAGGATACAGGATTTGTGTTTGATTAGCAAAGGTAGAGAAGAGTTTTCCTTTCATCTAGCCAAATACAATTTTTTTTACTAAAAGAAGTTTATGCATTTATTCTCAAAGGATATAAGTTGTATGTGTGCTTTGTTTAAATATAAGAATACAAAGATTGTGTTAAGAAATGGTAAGCCAACGTAAAAGATTATAGCTAGCCAATAGTTGGGAGGTGGTCAAAATGATATCAACTATATCATGTTGCTAATGAGCAATTTTTTTTACAAGCCAAAGTCCCCTCTCAATTTCTATGTTTTTTTTATACCATGGAATTTATAGTTTTATTCTATTATAGATAATATTTCAGCTGCTTTCTATTCCAGTTGGGGATTTTGGATTATATACACAATGCTATGGTATGGCATCTATGGATTTTGGATTTTGATCAATTACGCATGAATCTTTTATAAATTTCATGGTTTGCATGCTTTGCATTTTCTGTACTGATTACGTTGTATTAGTAATATGAGTTCATCTGATAAAACTTCAAGAAATGGTCTTTTATATCATATTGCGCCAAAATGATAAAGATGTGGAGCTATTGCCTTAAGGAAGTAAAGCTTAAAGTGTTTCGCAAATTTTAGGGGTCAAATGGAGCATTGATGTTAGAATTTTGCTCCTCTGGTTACTGTTTTGAACTTGTTAAATGTTATTTGTCACAAACATCTAAATAGTTTGTGATAAAGGTGATGTTGTCAAGACCGGATGAAATGTATAGACTGTCTTGGAGCTCTACAGGTTGTCATGTTACATTTGATGCTATTAGGTGATTGCAATGCTTGGGCACAGTTCACCTCACTACTTTTGTTATGACTGCCATCTTTTGTTAGCTTGTTTCTCCTTTGTCATGTTTTGCATGTTCTCCTGCAGGTCACATATTTGAATGTTATCGCACCTTTAGTGGAACTAGAGGCATACCAGTTTCCTTTGGTGCAGTCATGTTTATATCCTAAGATGGTGTCTACATGTGATGATGTTCGCAAAGCCAGTGCATATGCAGAAAAGAAATTAGACAGTCACTTTCTTATGTGCAGGTTTTCTTTTCAGCTGTATCATTTTCTATTTTGCACACTATTAGCTGTCTTTTCTTTTGCTCTATTCAAGTCTGAGAAGATTTTTTGGGATTCACATTAGTCACATGAACATATATTGCACATCCACTGGCTTAGGTCTGTCAATTCATTAATAAGTGCTATTTTTCATTTCATTTTATTTGTTTTAGTATTGCATGACAATTACTTAATCCATTTGTAGGTAACCTCAGCTAAAAATGAGGTTCTAGTTATGCTGGTTAGAATGAGGCTGGTAGGTTGATATCCATCTTAGCATCTGTGGAAATTGGAATGATGATGTATTTAAATTCACTGCTTCTTAGTCAGCCTCACTTTGCCAAGAACAACATTTCTAGTTGAAACAAGTTATAAGACTACTATGCATTTGTTGGATTGGAATGAATAGCTGTTTAAGGAAATACACAAGAAATTAAATGAATTACACTTTTCAACACAAGGCAGTCAAGGTAAACTGAGGCAATAAACTTTGCAAGTGGCTAAATATATCTATGAATCAACAAATTTGACAAAAGAACAATGATACTAGTACAACAACAAATACAGTTTCCCTATTCACTTCTATAAAATTTGACTTGACTTCTAGTATTATAATTATATTTCGTTTCTTTCATGTTTGTTTGTTGATCCTGATAGACAGTTAATGGTGATACTTGATTGAACTCTTCATATATGAAGCCCAACTCGAACAATTTTATGTCAGCTTGCACTTTAACTTGTTCTTGACGTGCCAATCATTTGTAGCCATAGAATACATAAACACAATTTTTTTTTTATTTTGGAGAAAAAAATATATATTTGTGGTTAATTATGACATTTTGTTAATTAGTACAAGCTTAATTGCATATTTGATAAAAACAGTAAATGTTTAGTGTTATGCAAAGTAATGGTGAGAATATTCTATTATAAATTCTTGATCATTGCAATGGGGGAAACTTATGTTTCTTAGAAGGAGTTGCTATTTGTATCACCTGTTTGTTAAATTACTGGAAATGGCATACATTCTGTATTTGCACATCTAGGATATTCCATTGGGCAGGATTTATGTTATTCTATTTGATTGTCTTATCAGTATACTTCTTTGAAGTAAGCCTTAACTTTGTAGTGTTGAGACCTTATTTCAGTCTTGCCAGCACTCTGGCTTTGATTAGCTTATACTGTGGCTATTAGTTTAGTTTCTTCAAATTTTGGCAGAACTTCCAGGTTCCAGTGTGCGCATCAACCTCTCAGCATCGGAAGTTCATAAATTGACTGACCACATCATTGCTAAGTCAAAGGAAATATATGATCTGGTAGCATCAGTTCCAATTAAGAAAGTAAGTTTATAATCTTGTCACTTTTATTGAAATTACAATTATCTGCAGATGTTGTCATCATGCCCTTTTAAAAAAAACAATGGGGAATATTTATTTCTATGTTTTCTCATTTTATAGAAAAGTTTTATTTGATATTTGCCTGACTTCAGTTGGGCCAATGGTTAGTGTTGTTGGAAACTCAATTAACTTCATTGTACGCATGAATCTTTTATAAACTCAGTTAACTTCATTTGAAATGTCATTGCTTACAGCACTTAGGATGAAGGGCATTGACCTCTCCGATATGCATGTTGCTACTCTCACGCAATCTATCCCTAAAGCACCAATAGCGGAGGCGCAATTGCATGTTGATGAGCACTCTCCAACGAGAAAAAGGCCTCGCACCACACTCGTCGCCGACAACACTCTTGATGGCCCGAATGATGAACAGGATATATGTTAAAGCTTACTTTGAGTTTTGTCTTCTTGATGTTGGTGGTGTAGAAGTTAGTTTCTCTTCAATTGGCTGATAAGGAAGATGAAGCAACAATTCAAGCCATAGTTCACTTCAATTTATTCAGCAACAATTTATTCTAATGTTTTCAAATTTTTTTGTTTAAGGTAAAGGTGATGAATTGTCATTCAGTGTGATTTTCTATTTTCCAGGCTGCAAAACTTTTCTTCGTGCACATAACTATAAGGGCATGGTATGTTCTCTTATTACCAATACTTAATTCATTCCATTCTTTATATGTATGTTTATTAATATATTTATTCTTGATGAATTTTTGTGTGGAACATTTGAGTGGACATCGTTCTGGACGTCCCGAGCTTGCCCACGGTGCGGAAAGACGAGAGGTTGGCACAAACAAAGTTTTTCATTTTAATTGAAAAGAAAAATGGAAAGCATACATTTCCTAAATCTTTCATCTCATCTCACCGCTCAGTAACCATAGCACCATTTAAGTAAAATATGACAGCATTTTGCTTTTTGTTCCCCACTTTGCTTCTCCATTTCATGTATTCCATTTAATTAGATTTTAATTGAAATTTGAGAGTGCTTTTTTTATTTTTTAACAGGTGGGTCCAGTGATACACAATCCAAATATAGCATGGGCGAGAGGCCTATTAAGCTGGATCCAGAACCAAATCTAAGCAAGCTACAGCAAAGCTCCGCATTAGAGTGGGATGTAATGACAGGGTCGTCCTTGATTATTGGAGGTGCAAGATTCCCTTCCATTTGTTTCATCTCCTCCATTGACCTCCTCATTCTCTCATTCCATCATGCTCATCTCTCCATGATTACCATTAGCATTAGCTCCGGGTAGACAAGGAGGAAGGTAGGCCAAGGACAGAGATGCTGCAGCGTTCTGCTAGCAATGCCTACTCATGGTGGTGGGCCAGCCACATCAGGACCTCCTAATCCAAATGGCTTGACAACAACCTCCAAGGCTAGCCTCTTCCTCTTCTCTTATGCTATACAATCATATTATTCTGGAATCATCATGCCATTTGACTTATTCATCTGTTTTATGAGAATATGAGAATATTCATCTCTGATTTATGATTTGCTATTAAGGTGTCACATGTTAAAGCTAATGCCCGTGCATTGTATTTTTGGTCTCAGAATCTTGACCTGTGACTATGATCAAATGTGGACCCTATTCATTTTCTCAAGTCCTTTGCAGTAGTGGTAAAGTTTTTATATTAGTAATACATTGGAAACATATCACGTGAACAGTAAAAGGACTGCAGTTGCTGCTGCTGCTTCTCCTCTCTATGTAAACCACTGTCACTTGCATGCCTGGGCTCCATTTAACTGACCTGATGTGATTGATGATTCAGTGGGCTCCATTTTGCATCTTGTGAGTTATATTATTTACATTTATATATATTGTAATAAATTATTTTTTAAGCTATTAAGTTTAGCATAAGTTGGCACTATTATTTATGGACTTCTAATTATAGAGTGAATAAATCCAATTAGCATTAATATATAATAAGATTTAGAATGTTATTAAAATAATTTGCTTAATAATTAATACTTGAATGTTTTTTTGGTTTAAAATCAAAGGCAACTTGGAAAAGGAAAAAAAAAAAGGCATGAAGAGGTTGAAAGTACATGATGGGAAGAAACAGTAGGAGTAGTAGTTTGAGAAGTCATGTGCCTTCAAGAGGCTACACCACTAGTCCTTTGTACCATACTGGCCTCTTCTTGCCTTAGGGTTTATCTTTTGTTTTGTTTTTTTTTTTATTTTCTTTTTTCACATCAAATTCATGCGGCTATGTTTTATGAGAATATGAGAATATTCATCGATTTATTATCCTTGTTAATTTGGCCTACTTATGACTTCAATATCACACTCCTCGCCGACGTAGGTGAGTCCAAATGGATGGTCTGAAGGAGAATGCAGGGGCAAGGCTGGATGGTTCCCAACTGCATATGTGGAGCAGCGACAAAATATTCCCCCCAATAAGGTCTTTCCTCAAATGGTCTAGTTTTCATGATCCTGTGAACATCTTATTCTGTTGCAAATCATGTTCAAGTTTGCAAAAGCAAGTGCTTTTTTTCATATTTTTTGAAAAAAAGAGCTGCTAGAGCTAAACATGAGCAAGTGCTTTGCATGCCCATGTGTTATCTGTAGATCATTCATAGGCACTATGCAGTGCAAACTCATTCCTTATTGATTGTTTCTTTTCTGAAACTGAAACCCATGAGAATTTGTATTCATGATTTATTACAGTTTTGTTTAGCTTCAATGAGAACTTTGGATGTGAAATGTGAGAAGGAAGAATTTTTAAGGTATTGAAATGTCAAATGCTGGAGAAGATAGGTGTTTTGTGAAATAATTTAAAATTTAATACAATAACCCTTAATTTTTTAGGAGGAGGGGTATGTAAATGCAAAGTTCTCCAATATTATTATAGATTGAGATTTGAAATATTTATTTCCAAACTATTTTTTTTTTTAAATTCTTATGTACATCTAGAGATAATAAGTAAATCTTTTATAAAAAAAATTATACATAAATATTTCTTATTAGGAATCGACTTTACCCTATCCAATACCTAATTTGTTTTAGTTTTTGTTCATCCACCCCCAATGGTAACGGTCCTTTACTACTCTATCTATACTAATCTTTTATAAAAAAAATTATACATAAATATTTCCAGTATAAGCATTTTCTTTGAGATAGAACTATCTGCTTCATACTTGAATTCCACTAGCCCTTGATTTTGTTATGATTATATATTCCTTAGAATAGATGAATATAATGGTTTTTGGGCATCACAGGTTGGGTTAATGCTTGCTGGAATTCCTTATCGATTTGAGAATTCCCCTTTGAGAATTCCTTATCGATTTGAGCTCAACTATTTAGGGTTCTTCGATCCATGTTTGTTAATCTGTGTGTTTGATTTGATCTCCAAATTTTAGGGGTTTTTCCTATGTAATTTTTCCATTCTAGGGTTTATGATCCGTTCTCTTTGGCAGAATGGAATTCAGTGAATTTTTAGTGCTTGAATTTAAGATTTATCGCTCTGAACTTTGATTTTTTTTGTTTTTCAATCGATGTACGTTTATATGGTGGAGAATAGTTGAAATTGAAACGAATTTTCCCCAATTTGATCTGGGATTGCAGGTGAGGACAGTGAAAGTGACCAATGTGTCACTTAGTGCATCTGAGAAGGATGTGAGAGAGTTCTTCTCGTTTTCTGGTGATATTGAGTATGTTGAGATGCAAATGTTGGTTTTTTTTTTTTTTTTTTTTTTTTTTTTTTTGAGTTTGATCTAAGATGTTCTTTTTCATGGAGCTTAGAAATTTTTTTTGGCCTACAGTGCAGATGAGTGGTCTCAAATAGCGCATGTGACTTTCAAAGATCCACAAGGAGCAGATATAACACTGCTTCTTTCGGTTTATTATACACTTCTCTCATTGCTTACTTATCTGCTACACATCTTTGCAGTTTAGGATTATAAAATGAAGGGATTGATATTGAACACAATTGAAATGATCCTTTTCTTAGTGATGATTACCGCAAGTGCACGGGTCGCCAAGTAATACCCCTCACGCACGCGCGAGGGGGTCGTATTCCCTGGGGTCCCAAGAGCTGCTATTACTTCCCTCTAGATGACACTGTCCAGTCTACCAAATATAGATTTAAAACAAGATAAGGAAACAAACAAAAGATAAAACTATAAACAAGTGATCTAAGGCACACCAAACAAGCGCATTAAGGAAACAATGAGCAATAAATGAACGAGGCCGCGGGCGAGGATCCCCTCGGGACTACTAAAGCTAGAATAATACTCGAATCACACAGGCAAAGGTGGTTAGGCCAAGAGACATCCAAAGATAGGTCACCCCGATGGTCACGGTGATGACCCCTAATCCAGTATGGGTATTGGAATACGGAATTTCCACCGCTACGGTATTTCTACCGCCCAAATCCCCACACGATTGCTAAGGGCCTAGGGAAATCTCAAATTAGAGTCAAACACAATATCTAGGCTCAACCCTAATGGTTGGAGGGGTACAAAATACCCGATGGTCACGGCGTATTTGTACATGTATCCCTTCTAAGCTTGGTGAGTCTAACACTAGGGCAATGGTCATGCAACCTAGTATTACCTAAAAATTGATACACAGAGTTCTCATGCATACCAAGGCATTCAAATACACCAAACTTAAACCACAAACCACACAAATACCATACATATAAATCAAGTATCCAAACAAGCAAGTTCATCCCAAGGTTCACCGGATGCCCGGCGACCTTGGGAGTCTAGTTCATCATCAACAAAGGAGAATGCCTACAAAACAAGAAATACAAAGTAAAGCTCATAACAACTCCCCTAAGATGAAGACTAGAAGAAGATGGTGATGAGAACTTGAAGGATCCACGCCAACAAGCTCCTAGATGCTCGCCCTTGAGTGTGTGATCTTCTTCTCCCTTCGATTTGCTCCTCAAAAATGCCTTCTCCCGCAGCCTTGAAGTCCAAGAAGATGATGGAGGAGAATGGTGGCCAAAAGATCCTTCCAAATGATGCCCTAATCCCCTTTAAAAACAACTTTCGGGATGCTATGCGGCCTCCCATGCGGCCCCGTATGCGGGGAGAGAGAGTTTCCGAAAAAAGCCCGAAAACCGCGTAAGTTGCTACAGTGCCGCTACAGTGAATTTGCTACAGTGCTGCTGCTACAGTAGAACACTACAGTCTCATGCGGCCTGCGATGCGCCCGCATGGTAGCCCGCATGAACCTCCAGACTTAGAAAATTCTTCAAATCTTCGTGCTTCAGGCTGCTACAGTATTGCTACAGTTCCAGGGAACCCAAAACGATGATTTCGGTGTCAATTTCTTCTCAAATTGCGTCGTTGAGCTCACCTAGGCCTCTTTTGTACCTGAAACACGAAATAAACCAATTTAGACCAAAAAGGGCATCGACTCATATAAAAATACTCGAAAAATACACGAACATACATAAATAATACGTACAGTTAGGCGTTTATCACTTAGTATGAGACTCCTCTTGTAAGATATCATCACAAGATTAAATATATGTTTTTAGCTTGTTAGCCTTGAATTTTTGTTGCAAATTAACAATTTTGAAGAAACTAGTTTGTGATCATAACAAAATCAATTAATTTCTTTATTTGCTAAGCATTTTCATGTGTATCTTTTGCTTAATTTTTCTTTCTGTGTTCTTGCTTGTTATTGGATCCTTTTATAGCTATTTGAAAGTTTTTCTTATGAATTAAGATTGTTTGTTTGAATTCTTCTGTGTTTTCTTAAATTGTTTTGTTGCCCTTGTTGCCTATGATTAATTGTATATGTTAAGAATGAACAAGCAAGTGTCAGAGAAATAAAACCAGACATGGGTTGATGGTTGGTTGTGTGTCTCGAAAGGCATACACTGATCAGTAGAATCTAGTAAAACTCAAATTTTCTTTTGGAAAGTTAAAATTTGGAGTGAGTTAAGTTTTTAGTTACCGTATTACGTTCTGTTTGACAATGCACTAATGTCTTCAGTATGTTATGGGGACTGCATTACTGTATAAAGTTATAGCTGGTCTTATTAGCATCATATAATTTTTCCATTTAATGCAGGAAAATGTTAAGGTGCAGTTAATGAAGCGAAAAGATACTGATAATAGTTGGTGCTGGAGCAGTTTTTGGGGAAAGCCAAAGAATTATCAAAATTCAGGTAAGCATCCTTCTCAATGGTCTATCATTAATTGCCATAGTCTTTTTCATTTCTCTTCTTAGATAGGCGAACTTTTTCTTTGTAAATTTCCTAATCTTATGGTTCTATTATTTGTCAAAGGTGCCAAGTTTACTCTTGCACATTTGCAATCTTTTGTGAGTATAAATTTTGAGAAAATATTGCTTTCATCCCACCTTTTATTCATACCAATTCTAACACTTGTGATCTACTCTTCACATTATAGGGTTTAAATCTTAAGGAGATATACATGAGGGCCTTTCTTTCTGGGCTTTGTTTCCATGCTTATCAACAGGTGAATCATTGCACTTCTTTTCAAACTATTTTCATATCATGCTTTTTGTTTTCAAGATCAATCCAAGTGACTATTTTTTTTATGGTTTCTTACAAATGATCTAATTCTTTAAAACATGAAAACCGCTTGCCACATTGGCTTTTGTTCATATCACTTCTCATGCTTCTTCACCAAATTCACAGGTTTCGTACATGATCTTGGCCGAGATATCTCCAGTCACTCATTCTATTGACAACTGTGTGAAGCGTGTGGTGGTCATTGTGGCCTCAGTTATGTTCTTTAGGACTCCAATCTCTCCTATTAACTCTCTGAAATGCAGACAAAGACTGAAAACCCAAACATACATCTTGATGTTTGATTCTTCTTGTGGTTTCTTGTTTCTGTAATACTTGTGAGTTCATAGTTCAACTAGTTAATTGTTAATGGCAGGTCTGTGATCTTTCATCTATCAGTGAAGTCAAGGCCTTTGCTTCCAGATTTTCTTCACAAGATAAACCACTTCATGTCTTAGTGAGTTTTTCCTAGTTGTTGGTTTCACATGCAAACAAATATACAGTTTACTTCCGCCCATTTATTTCAGTGTTCATTTTACTTGTTATGATAAACTGCTTTGGTGGGATGTGTCATGTTTTTGTTTGTGTGTATTGTTTCACAGTTGATCTTTTTAATTTATGGTTTGTTGTTGAATGTTGAGAATGAATCAATAGATGAATGGTATTATTTCTTGTGTTGTATTACCTTTTGTAACTTTCTCAGTTTCAATTTGTACTGGTGCAATTGAAGAAAAATTAAATAAAATTAATTTTATATAAATTAGTTTTGTCACAGAATAAACAAAAGAGTGCCAAAAGTCATAACAAAAAAAGTTTGCCTAAAACGTGCCAAATGCCGTGAAAAAATTATAATAAACAAAATCGTGCCAAAATAGTGGCAAATATGGAACCAAAGGCCGTGCCAAAAATTATTTGTAATGTTTGGCACAAAAGTAAATAACTGTGCCAAAAACGGTGACAAAGTTTGGCACAGTTTAAAAAAACGGTGCCAAAATACATTTGCCACCATTGCTATAGGCACGGTTATTTTTCCATGCCAAATACAGTGCCAAAATTAGTTTGGCACGGTATTTAAACTCATTTCCATGCCGATTTTTCGGTGCCGATTTGAGATTTTTCTTGTAGTGATATAGACGGTCCGGTTTTACCCAAAAAACCGGATTAGCTAAAACCGGTGTTAAATAGTGTGAAACGGACGGTCGAACCGTGAACCGGACCCGGTTCACATGGTTGAACTGCCTATTTTTATATGATTTTCTTAATTAAAATTAAAAGCCAAAAGGTAAAACCAAAGCCTCACCTTTGTTTTTCGATCAAATTCCATGGTGAAACCTTGAATTTTTGGGATCTCTAAGCCTTATGAATTTTATTTGATTTAATATTCATGAATTTTATTTACATCTCTTTTATTTTAAATATGAAATAAATTTTGTGGGATTTGTTTGTTACATATCTTTTATACATTTAATTTAAAATTTAAATTATTATTGGATATATTATATTATATTTTTTTATTTATTAAATCCGGTTCGACCCGGTTCAACCGCGGTCGGACCTCTTGACCCTTGAACCTTGGCCTTCTCCGGTTCAAAGGTCCGGTCCGGTTCTGACTACCTAGGTTAAAAATTGAATGAACACCAAATTAATCATGAATCCATTTAACACACTTGATGAAGCATTAGCTGGTACCAAACAATTATACATCCTCTACTTTTAAATGAGATGATCCCCGCCACACACCAAGTATGCTTATTGCGATAAAGTCCATCTAAACTTCCATATGATTTAAGAAAATTCTTGAATGTTTTTTTTTTTTTTTATTATTTCACAATGAGCACTGAGCAACAGTATAAGATCAATGAAATGAAGATTTTCCCAGACCTTTTATCAGATGAAAGATAAAGCAAAACAAGATTAAGGTAAAACAGTCTAGTTCACCATCTTTATTATTAATATCGCTTAACCTTCGAGTCGCTTTTCGCAAGCATCACTCCTGAGAGCTTGTCAATCTCATATAAAAAGGCAGTTGAAAACAAGAAACTGCATGCAAAAATACGAAAAAAATTACAATTATGATATAAGTTTTTGCAGATGAATTCAATCGGAGACTGAGAAAGAAATGATGTTAAATACTCAACCGTCTAGATATCCCAACAAATGAGATAAAGAAGTACATGAACAACTCCAAAGACCGTGAACAGATTGTTTGCAACTAATAATACCCCTTATAGGAGTTCAGGCATGTCGTTTAAGAACTTATATTATAAAGGACTTTGCATATGGGTTCACTGACAGTTTGTTGATGAAAATCTTAAAAATTCAAATGTATGACAGTAAATGAGATGAGTGAAATACCATGTAGTGATACAAACACGATGAACTGTGCTGGCAGAACTAATGCTACAAATTCGGCCAGGAAAACTGTAAAAGATTAGATGGTAATAAAATTAGAATAGAGGAAAACGTTCTAACTATTTATGTACAAACTGACTTACCAGCACCCCATCCAGTCCTGGCACCGTAAGATTTTGATAATTTCTAATGAACTATACAAGATACACGTAAGTCATCATAAGCAGGTGGACACCAAATTCAAGATCAAAAGAGAATGAAAGCATGTATTACTTTCAAATTATCAAGATTTACAATTGGACATGCTAACCAGTATGTAATTTCACAAACTATTTTAGTTTCATCATTAAGTTTTTTAAACCCAACCGAAAGGCATAATTAATAACAAGAACCAACACAAATTACATCAAATCCTCAAAGATCCCCAATCAAATAAAGCAAATCAAGGAAAAACCTAGGATTTCTGACAAAACGATCGATTCAAAAGCAAATCAAGGCAAAAAGGGATAGATCCTTTACCGTCGAGGGGGATGAAGGGAGGATTCCAGCCCTAGGATTGGGAAGCGCAAGGAACGAGCTTGTCGTTCTCCTCCCAATCGACGATAGCGAGAGAGAGAGAGAGAGAGAGAGAGAGAGAGAATTTATTAGGGCTTTGATGGAATTATTATTATTATTATTATTATTATTATTATTATTATTATTATTATTATTAATTAATTAATTAATTAATTAATTAAAAGGCATGAGGTAATTTTCTAATTATATATTTTCCTAATTAAGGAACATCATCATCTTAATTAATTTTGCACATTTTCCATAAATTTCTTTTTATCTATTTAACTCATTCAAAAATTTTATTAAGGCAAAATATAGATTAAAATTGGGATTTTATACCATTCAAGTCATGTTAATTTTATATTTAGCCGGTATTAAGTTAATCATAATATTTGTATGTATAGACGACAAAAATAGTTTTTTATGAAATAAAATAAAAAATTTAGCAATAAATTTGACAACCTATATCCAAAACCGTGCCAAACAAAAACTTGTCAATAATGTAAAAATTCTTTGCATGGTGAAAGGTTTTAATATAGACAACATGAGTGGGTCTAAATAATTATTAGTTTTTAATGTTTTACTCAATCAAATATTCACTAGCTTTATACATTACGTTCACTCTAAGTAGATTGAGATGTTCATATGCATCCATGTTAATTTTATATTTTTTTTATATTTATTTTTAGTAGTTATTGAGTTAATCATAATATTTGTGCATGTACACAATAAATATAATTTTTATGAAAAAAATAAAAAATTTAGCAATGAATTAGATAACATATATCCAAAACCGTGCCAAAAACTGTGACAAATAAAATTATTTGTCACTGTTTTTGGCACGGCTATAGGCTGATCGTGCCAAATACCGTGCCAAATTTTTTTGTTTGGTATGGTATTTGGCACCGTTTTCTAAAAACCGTGCCAAATTCTGTGCCAACTAAAAATTTCCCTAGTTATTTTATAAAAAATTAATTATAATTGCAATTATATTGTCAATAATGTAAAAATTCTTTGCATGGTGAAAGGTTTTAAAATAAACAGCATGAGTGGGTGTAAATAATTATTAGTTTTTAATGTTTTACTCAATCAAATATTCACTAGCTTTATACATTATGTTCACTCTAAGTAGATTGAGATGTTCATATGCATCCATGTTAATTTTATATTTTATATTTATTTATTTTTAGTAGTTATTGAGTTAATCATAATATTTGTGCATGTACATGAGAAAATATAATTTTTATGAAAAAAAATAAAAAATTTAGCAATGAATTAGACAACATATATCCAAAACCATGCCAAAAACTGTGACAAATAAAATTATTTGTCACTGTTTTTTGCACGGCTATAGGCTTACCGTGCCAAATACCGTGCCAAACTCCAAATTTTTTTGTTTGGCATGGTATTTGGCACCGGTTTCTAAAAACCGTGCCAAATTCCGTGCCAACTAAAAATTTCCCTAATTATTTTATAAAATATTAATTATAATTGCAATTATATTGTCAATAATGTAAAAATTCTTTGCATGTTTAAAGGTTTTAATATAGACAACATGAGTGGGTGTAAATAATTATTAGTTTTTAATGTTTTAGTCAATCAAATATTCACTAGCTTTATACTTTATGTTCACTCTAAGTAGATTGAGATGTTCATATGCATCCATATTAATTTTATATATTTTTTTATTTATTTTTAGTAGTTATTGAGTTAATCATAATACTTGTGCATGTACACGAGAAAATATAATTTTTATGAAAAAAATAAAAAATTTAGCAATGAATTAGACAACATATATCCAAAACCGTGCCAAAAACCGTGACAAATAAAATTATTTGTCACTGTTTTTGGCACGGTTATAGGCTGACCGTGCCAAATAAAAATTGTCCTAATTATTCTTTGACAAATAGATTAAAATTAGGATTTTATAACTTCAATCCACTTCAATCCATGATAAATTTATATTTAGTTGATTTTGACTAAATCATAATTTTTGTACATGTACACAACAAATATAATTTTTTATAAAAAATTAAAAATGTAGCAACAAATTTGCTAAAGTATATCCAAAACCGTGCCAAACGCCATGCCAAATGTCGTGCCAAATAATTTTTATTATAAATTTGTTTTAGTTTTTTGCAATATTACTAAAAAACCATTTTATGTTGGTCTTTTTGTCACTATTTTTGTCACGGATTTAATTGTGAAAAATATTTTTTGAATTTGTCACGGTTATTGCCATGGATTGCAAGTGTCGTGCTAAATACCATGACAAACCCGTCACGCAAATTGGCACAGACAAAGAACCGTGACAAATATTGTCACTGTTTGTTTGTTTCGTGCCAATGTTTGTCACAGTTTTGTTTTCGTCCCAATTTTCGTGAAAAATTTGGCACGGATTTTGTTTCCGTGCCAATTGCCGTGAAAGATTTGGCACAGTTTTCATGTCGTGACAAAATTACCGTGCCAAATTCCTATTTTTCTTGTAGTGTTATAATAATAATAATAATAATAATAATAATAATAATAATAATAACAATAAATATTATCATTATTGTTATTTTTATTATTGTTAAGGCACATATTTATTATTGTTATCATTTTTATGAATAAGTGGGGATAATTATTATTAGCATTGACATCGCAATAAATTGATGGGTTACAATATGGTTAGCATTGGCGTCGCAATATTGTTCATGAATTATTAATAATTTATTTTATTATTATTATTATTCCATATTATTAGTGTCTTATAATGACTTATTTTGTAATTATTGTTTTTATTAATAATAATAATATTGTTATTGTTATTGTTATTATTGTCTTTATTGTTAATAATAATAATAATAATAATAATAATAATAATAATAATAATAATAATAATTTATATAATAATTATTGTCGTATTAATTAGTTATTATTATAAATTTATTTAATAATATGAATATTATGTAATAAATTTTCACATAACAATAATAATAATGGGAATAATAATAATTATTGTAATAATAACAATATATTATTATTGTTATTTAATAATAAAAATAACTGTGTTACACAGGCGTTGTTATTATTGTTAAGACATAATATTATTATTATTAACAATAATATTATATCATTATTATTATAATAATAGATATTGTTATTATTATTGTTTTTTTATTATTAATAACAAATTAACATATTAATTTGTTATAATAATATTATTAAAAATAATTATTATAATAGTAAGACAATAACAATATTAATAACATAATAACAGCAATAATAATAATTATTGTAATAATAACAATATTATTATTGTCTCATTATATATAGTTTAATATAAGTTACTATTATATACCATTATTTTTAATAATAATAATTATAATTATTATTTGGGTCTCTGTTATTTTTGGTATAATAATGTTACTAGATAATAATTATTATTGTTATCATTATTATCATTGATGTTATACAAATAAAAAGCATCTTATTGATAATAATTACAATAATGATAAATAATGATAAACCAGTTATTATTTTTAATATCCTATAATATTATTACTATAACGGTATATTATTATAATTTATACAATAAGTATAAATTTTTATTATGACGACACTTGTTATCATTATAATTATATAATAATGATAACAATAATATTTACACATCTGACAAATAATATAATTCTAATAAAAATATTAGCAATACCTCATGATAATACCACATGATAATTATTATTAGCATGCTAATAACAATAATAATTATTATATATGTATGATAATATTAATAATAATAACAAGCATATTATTATTATTATTGACCCATAATAACAGTGATATTATTATTTAATAATTATTATTAAATTGTCATGGAAATGACAATATTATCAACTATAATTATTATTTCTATTTATTATTACTTGGATAATAATCACAATAATAATAATTATAAGATTATAATTATCATAATTATTGATAAACAATAATTATTACAATAATCATATAATAATAATAATTATATTATTATTATTATTATTATTATTATTATTATTATTATTATTATTATTATTATTATTATTATTATTACTATTACTATTATTATTATTATTATTATTATTATTATTATTATTATTATTATTATTATTATTGTCATGACAATAATAATTTAATAAGTGCAATAATTATTATTGTTATTATTATAATAACAATAATATTATAAAATTATTATTAACACAATATTATTATATTAATATTATTAATTATACTACTAATTAATGTTATTTTATCTTCTCATAAAAATATTATTACAATAGTATGGTTCTTATTTTTACTATTGGTAGTTTTATCAATGATTATTAATTGTAAATTATTATAATTCTTATGTTTTGCTTGTTATTATCTATCTTGATAATATTATAATAATATTATTAATGATTATTGTTATTAAAAATAATAACAACGGATTGTAATAATGTTATATTACAATTATTATATTATTACAATATAAAAATATTATCAACAAATTATTATTATAATTATTCCAGTATTATTATAATAAATATTAGTTTAATGTGATAGTTGTTATTATTGATAATATTATAATAATATTATTATAAAATAATTATAATTATTATAATTATTATTGTTATTATTGATATATGTAATAATATTATTGATAATAAAGATAATAAGTATTATTATTTGTCAATAATAATAATAACAAACTAATGTAATATATTATTAATAATTATAATACTAATTATTAGTAATAATCTCATAATAATAATATGAGATTATTACATACATAACAATAATAAATTATCATGAATAGTTAATAATATTATTAATAATTATTATAATAACAATAATAACAATAATTCATTATATCTTGATCTATTATTGTTATTAATATATATTGTTAAAGGATGGCAATAACACCAGCACTTATTATTGTTATTATTAATGTTTCCATATCCGAATTACTGTAGCAACACATAATAATAATAATAATAATAATTGTTATTATTTGTTATTATATAATAAAAATAAATTGATGGGACGATAATTATTATTAATAATAAAATTTAATTTTCATGTGTTATAATAATATTGAATAATAGTGTTATTTAATAGTCGAACGAGTACCTAATGCTTGATTTTTATCGTTGATAATATTAACGCAAAATTAAACTATTTTGTATAAAATAGTTACTATCATTATTATACTATCACATTGCCTTTATTATATTATTTTTTATCAATGATTATCTATAATTATAGATTACAATAAATATATTATTATACTAATAATAATAATGATATTAATAATTAATTATTATCATATTAATATATTATTATATTAATATGATAATTATCCCAATAATAATAATTATATATATATAACAGGTAAATAAATGATCGGTAATATTAATATGATAATAATTAATTATTAATAACATTAATAGTATTCAAGCGGCAACATAATAGTTTAAATGGAAACTTGATAAATTCAAGCGGAAAATTGGATGGGACAAGGATAGAAGAGAGGAGAGAGTAGAGATGTCGCCATCGGTGGTGGAAAGCGAGAGGAGAGAAGAGGGGGTGAAGAGGAGTAGGAGGGGGAGGGAGTGGAGCATGCCGTTGGCGTCGAAAAGATGGTGAAGACCGCGAGGGAGATATTGAGGGTTGGGGCTGTTGCGGATGTATGAAGGTTGGGGCCGTTGCGGATGTAGGCGCCACCGGCGAGACAAGGTGGTATACGACTGTAAATGATGGGGCATGGGGGTCGAGGGGGAGCTCGGAGACGGGGGCGAAGTTGTCGGAGAGGACGCTGCGGGGGTCGGCGGAGGGCCGGAGGAGATGTGGGTCTGAGTTTTGTTTTGGGTTTTCTCTGCGGTCTTGACAGCAGAAATGATGAAACGAGGCAATGGTGGTGGAAGGCCGGAGAAGAAAGCGGAAAGGGGGCTGATGAAAATAGAGGAAAGAGAATCCATGGTGGATTTTTTCCCATCATGTTTAAGGGCAAAAAAGGAATTTCACAACATAGACTGATCTACAAGGGGAAAAAAAAAGTAAAACAATAAAGGAAGGGCTGTCTGGGGTATTCGAAACTTGCAGGGCTGATTGGGAAGTTTTGAATTTCCCGAGGGGTAAAAAATAATTTTCCCATAATAATATTAATAACAATAATTATGATAATAATGACAAGGCCAAGATAGATTTATTATACACAAGCGAATAATAATTATTATTATTATCATTGATATTAATAATAATTATTAAATAATCCTAGTGTTACCCATCAATAATAATAATAATAATAATAATATATTATTATTATTATTATTATTATTATTAATTTCCTTGACATTTGTCACCCTAGCAAACTATTAAATAACCCTATTATTCAATATTATTATAACACATGAAAATTAAATTTTATTATTTATAATAATTATTGTCCCATCAATTTATTTTTATTATATAATAACAAATAATAACAACTATTATTATTATTATTATTATTATTATTATTATTATTATTATTATTATTATTATTAACAATATTTGCTAGGGTGACAAATTAGTATAATATCACTTATTATAATAGATTAATAATATTATTTGGTGTAATAATCATTGTTATTATTAGTGATAACAAGGATTATTTAATAATATTATTTTATAATTATTATCATATTATGATAATCATATCTTATTCACAAGATATGATTATAACAATAATAGCCAAGTAATAATAAACAACATAATAATATCGTATAATATTATAATTTTATACGATATTAATAAGCTAAGAATCTATTGCCTATTATAATTGTTATTAATAATATTGATAATATGTCATTTGTGAGTTGGCGTCTCAACCAATCAACTACCTTAACATTTATTATACATGTTCCCTAACATGGTAGATTATATTGTGAATATTATTCCTGAAAAAGAAAATAATATTCATTTGCTCCTATTCACACATACCTCGTTGAGACGCCGAAATTACACATGTTAATTTCACAAATTACAGGTTATAACAAATTATGTTCTATTAAAAGTCAAGGAAATATTTAATAATAATTATTATTTTATCTTCTCATAAAAATATTATTATAATAGTATGGTTGTTATTTTTGCTATAGGTAGTTTTATCATTGATTATTAATTGTATATTATTATAATTCATAATTATCCTCACAATTAATATATATTAATTTTCTTCACATTTTCGCTTGGACCAAAGGGTTAGAATTATATTAGGGAATAGGGTTTATCACTTGGAGTCCCCAGAACCCCAAGTAGTCCTACACAATGTGAGGTGTTGGGAGTATTCCTTTCCGCCGGGATCACTGGATTAGATGGCTATCAGCTATGGTCTAGCAAGAGTACACAGTTTCAAACAATACACTATGCCTGTCCCAACAAGACGACACGTCGGAAAAGGCTCTCCACATGATCGACGATGCTGCGTTGAACATCCATGTCAACAAATTACTAACATGATAAGGTTATTGATAATTATTATTAGTGTATAAATATTATTTTAATCTAATATTATTATATGTAACTCGACATTATCTATTCACACTAAATATTTATCAGCTATTGTTGGGCCATATCCATCAATAATAATATTATTATAACAAGGATATAATAATAATAATAATAATAATAATAATACGCATAATAGTAATTATACAAATATTAAATAATCTTTGTGTTAATTAACAATAATTATTATTTTGAGAATATTATCTGATGTGATGGTGATTCCTTAGCAATGATAATAATATTATTATATATTATTTGCTATTATTATTAAAATAATATTTAAAATAATAATAATAATAATAATAATAATAATAATAATAATAATATTATTATTATTATTATTATTATTATTATTATTATTAATATTATCATTAATATAATAATAGCACTCATTAATACATATTACTATTATTCAATATAATAAAATATTATTGTTATTATTATTATTGTAACAGTAATAATATTGTTATTAATAATAGATAATTATTTTAATAATATATATTATTATTATCAATTAATAAGATGCATAAGTGATAATTATTATCAATTAATAATCATTGTCTTATTGTTATGCTCAATTATTATTAATCCTTGTGTAGATATAATTATTATTTCTAATAATATATATTATTATTATTTTGGGTTATTTTTATTATATTGCTAATATAATAAAAACAATAATTATTCATAATATTATTAGGCACAAGGATAATAATATATTGTTATTAATAATCTATCTTGGCCTATATTAATAGCAATAGGGTAATATTAACAAGGATTAAAAATAGTAATGATAATAGCAATCTACCTATTACAAATAACAGTAATATTACAACAGATCATATAGGCCAATTATTATTATCTTGGCATAATTCAAAATGATAATAGATTATAACACTTAATAATATTATTCTTTTGTGATAATATTACTAGCTATTGGGAAACAAATAATATAATAAAAGATGAATAATAATGATATTATCAAGATAACCCTAAAGGTAGTTTTATCATTGATTATTAATTGTATATTATTATAATTCTGATGTTATGCTTGTTGTTATCTATCTTGATAATATTATTATTATTATCAACAATTGTTATTAATATTATTTTGTATAATTATTAGGCACTTATTGTTGTTATTATTTATAATAATAACAATAATACTAATAATATTATTGTTATTATAATTATTATTGTTAATAATAATAATAATATTAATAACAATTAATAATAACAACGGATTATTATTACACATCAGATAGATTATTCTAGTAAATGATAATCAGTAAATAATTATTATTCGTTTTTCTTATTATTTGTTATATTATTGTTATAATTATAATTTTTATTATTATTAAATATTTATATAATAATTATTATTAATCTATTATTATTATTATTATTATTATTATTATCATTATTGTAGCAACTCCTAATAATTGCTATTATTATTGTTGTTGTTGTTTTTATTATTATTATTGTAACAAATAATAATTTGTCACACTAGCAAATATTGTTAATAATAAAATGCCTCGAGCTTGGCCTCCTGGGCTACTTTGCTGTTCACTTCATGAACTCCTCGAGATTGAGTCATCTTCGCCCTAGAGCCCCAATATGACTCGTTCCTCACCATGTTTTCAATCAACTCTTCTGCATCTTCGGGGAATTTACTACTTAAGGAACCGCCAGCTGCGGCATCAATGAGTTGTCGGTTATGGTAACTCAACCCATTGTATAGTATCTGCACTCGCATCCAAGCCTCAAAACCATGATGTGGGCACTTTCGCAGGAGATCTTTAAATCTCTCATGAGCTTCAAAGAGGGTTTCGGAGTCTCTTTGACTAAAGGCGGAGATCACTTGCCTTAATCTTGCAGCCTTGCTCGGGGGAAAGTATCGGCCCATAAAACTTGTTCACCATTTCTTCCCATGTCTTGATGGATCCCGGGGCAAGTGCTGTGAGCCACCTATAAGCGGTGCCCCGCAAACTAAATGGGAAAAGACGGAGTCTTGCTGTGTCGTCGGACAGGCCATTGACCTTGAAAGTCGAGCACATTTGAAGGAATCGGGATAGGTGCTCATTCGAGTCCTCATCGGCCAAACCGTCAAATTGTACTGTGTTCTGTATCATGCCGATTGGTCTGGCCAAATCGAAATTGCCTGCACTGACAGCTGGTGCTTCCACACTAAACCCTCCCCCGGTAAACTGTGGCCTCTCATAGTCAGACAAGGTCCTTCTCTATCGGCCATTGCAACAGAAATTTCTTAAGGTACTTCAACTGATCCAAAAAGTGAACCCACTTGAGTTTCCCTCAACCTCTGGTGTATAGCGCGTTCGATCTCATCGTTCGGCTCTACAAACCCAGTAGGATTTGCGCGAGTCATACACAGAGTACCTAAGAAAACAAAAATAAAAAAAAAGAGGTGTTAGTTGATATATACAAAAGAGAAAAATAAGAACAAGAAAAGATGGATAATTACAAATGGAAGTGAAATGACTAGATCATTGATTCAAAAGTTTTCTTAGTATTCTCGGTGGTGTCCCAGGCAACGGCGCCAAAAACTTGATGAGCATCGAATGACAAGCTAAAAAGCTAGCACGCGACTACCCCGCCGCAAGTGCACGGATCGCCAAGTAATAACCTCTCGTGTGAGCACGAGAGGGTCGTATTCCCAAGGGCCCCAAGATCTACTATTACTTCCTTTTGGGGTTCACTGTCTAGTCGATCGAAACAAGGTTTTTGCAATTGTGTAGGCTAAGAACGATAAAGCAAATAAGAAAATAAAAGTAGAACAAAGCTCGATCCGGGTAATGATTGAGGTGAAGAATCCAAGAGTTTAGGAAGGCCTCGGGCAAGGATTCCCCCGGGAGGAGAATAGATACGGATGACAATGACAATCAAGAAAATACGGTTGACTTGGTTTTGGTCCGCTAGACTCGGATATCGACTACCCTAGAACCTCCGTAGTATAGCCCTAATCCAGTACGAGTTCCTCTATCCAGAAGATACCCCTACGATGTCAATGAGAGTAAGGAGTCTTGATTAGGGTTAATCTAATGCACACTTTCGCCTAAATTAACCCTAAACGCGCGGAAGGCTACTAATACCCAGAACCTCCGGTGTACTAGTACAATGAGTCCCTCTTTAACCATCACAAGACCTAATACAAGCTAGCATCGTGCCAAACAAGTATCATTCATAATCAATTCTACGGAAACCATCCATTGTATAATGAACAAGATAGTGATGAATTAAAACCAAACAAACAAGGCAACACATTCATTCAACAAGTAAAAGAGTCATCCATACAAAGTCTCCTCCCAAGGTTCACCAGGAGCCTGGTGGCCTTGGGAGTTTAGTTCGGCATTACAAAATAGAGGAGTTCACAATACATAAGGTTCATCCAACAAACAACAAGAAAACTCCCCTCGAAATGTCGACTAAGAGTTGATGATGTAGCTCGTCGGATCCGCGCCGCCGAGCTCTTTGATGCTTGTCACTGTTCTCCCCCTCTTCTCCCCTTCAATCCTAGCCGAAAATCCCTCCATAGATGAAGAAATGGGAGTGTGGGAGTGTGGAGGTCGGAAGAGAGCAAAGTCCCTCAAAGAATGCCCTCACAAAAGCCCTCATTTTTTTCTTAAATAACCCGATGGTGTACGGCCACTGTGCGGGCTGCACAGCGGCCGCACAAGCCTCTGCCCACGATGCCCGGCCAGTGTGCGGGGCCGCACACTTGGCCACATAGGCTTCTGCCCAAGTTGTGCGGCCAGTGCGCGGGCCGCACACTGGCCGCACATAGCTCAGTGGAGCTGTGTCTCTGTGCGGCTTGTGACGTCCGAGGTATGCACGGTCTTCATTTCTTCTTCAATTCTCCCTGGAATCACTCAAATATGGCTTATCCTCGCGAAAACGGCCTTGAAACCCTGAAACAAAAATAAATGCATCAAATGCACCAAATGTCATCAAAACCCTAATACAAGTTGCATGAAAGTATAGAAACTTTTCAACTAAAACATGATGTATTAAGGCACTTATCATCCTACTCTTTTACTCTTATTTGCACTCTCTCGTCTTCCACACTTCTCTTTTAATTCTTGCTTTTACCGATTATTTTCGCACTCACTCACTGATTTCTTTCCACACATCGCAATAGCTAAATAGTGAAATCTTGTGTTTTAAGTACCTATTCCATGTGGAGTCGATGACACAACCCCTTGCGTGTATCCCGCAAGTGCACGTGTTTGTCAAAGTAATAAAATTTACACTGGTGAGAAGGTAGTCGAATCCACAGGGAATAGGGATTTAGAATACAAGATTTCACTAATTAAGCTATGCGGTGTATGGAAAAGCAATATCTGGATCAATGAGTGAATGTAGAAGCAAATAGAATAAAAGACAAGAAATTAAATAGAAAGATGGAAGATCAGAAAGTGCAAGCAAAAGAGAATAGAGAGGACTAGCAATGAATGAAATAGAGTATCCGGACAAGCTACCTCTAGGATCTATGCTTCTAGTGCAAGACTATGCTATTATACTTTCCTATTGATGTTAATTGAGTCGAGGAAATCCTTAGACTCACGGTCCCAAACCTAAGGACAACCGTGACTAACCCCATCATTATGCCCCGGTATTAGGATTCACGTCACCCTTCACTCTGTCGCTCGCACGACTAATCCCCAGGGAAGTATATCTACCTAAATCTCACACTACGTGGGATTGCTTTAAGCTCTAGGGATTCCTAGTGGTAAAACCTGTTCCTATGTGTAGTTCTAACCCTTTGGTCCAGGTGGAAGAACCCTAGTCTAGATTAAGCCCTAGCGCGTAGGATTCACTTCAACCCTTCACTCTGTTACTTGCGTAACTAAACCCCAGGGGAGTTTATCTGCCTAGCACTTCACTCTATTTCGACCGCTATGAAATCAAGGAAATGGAGGTAGGGAGAAACCACATCGAAGGGGAAAGGGGTACATCGCTACCTCACAACTCTCCCTCTCAACCCTCTTCAATCTTAAGTAGTCTAACCCTAAAGCAGTTGTCACACCTCCAAAGGGTAACCTAAATTATTCTCAATCCTAGTGTCACATCTAAGAGAAAACATTAGCAAGATGAAATTAAGATTGAAACTCAATTTTTATTCATCGATAATGGAAAAGCATAATAACAATGTCAAAGAAATATAATAACCCTAGATTTTACAAGTCCGAATACACTCAAGGGGTTTACCTCCTCGTGGAGCTATACATGCTCATCAAAATAGAAAAGAAAGTACAAATCAAAGACATTGATGAAAACCCCCTTGTATATGGTGTGGCCGTTGTCTCGTGTGGCCGTCGAACGTCGATGACGATGCCGATGACACGCGTTAAACCTCCACGAAATCCTCTCCAAAACCCTAGCCGCACTCCCCAAGTTGAGGAGAAAGATAGGTCAAAAGATATCCCAAAAGGTCTCCAAAATGCCCTTTTATAATGTTGAATTGCGGCTTTAAAATCGAACTTATCGGGGTCTTCACACGGCCGTGTGGAATTTCCACACGCCCATGTGAAGTTTCTGTTTGGCTGGAAAATCGATTCACACGGCCGTGTGGAATTTCCACACGCCCATTTGAATTCTCTGAAACCCTGATTTTCGGTAGAAATTAAACAGTAATAGAAAATAAAAGTGCAACAGAAAATCAAAATAAAAAACTACGACGCCTCCACGTCGGTGTCTTGAATAGTGGCCTCTGGTGCTGCTGGAGGCTCTAAGGGTGCAAGTGGATCTGCTGCTGCTGGTGGAGATGGTGGTGGAGGGGTAGAAGCTCGGGGTCGGACCACGAATGGTGCTGACACGGCCTGCTCTAGGAGTCTCTGTATAGTGTCAAGCCGTGCCATGGTCTCTAAGTGTTGCGCAGCCTGTGTAGCCTTAATCTCGGCCTGTTCTGACTGTAGCACACCCACTGCGCTCTCGAGGCGCTCCAGTCGATCCTGGCCTCGAGAGGGTGAGAACATGCGCACCGGAGGTAGCTCCGGTGCGGTGGGTGGTACCAGTGTCTCTGTATCGACTGGTGCTAGGAGTAACTGTAATACCGGTCACGTTCCTCATGTCCCTGATTGTGGCTTGTTCATTATGTAGATCTGATCATACTTTCGAGCCAGTCCCATTTGTCTCAACATCTCCAAACTGATAGGAGCAGGTATGACTGTCTTCTCTATTCCTCTGACTGCCTCTCGAAGGCCCATCTCCTTCATAAATCTTGTAACGTACGGTCTTGAAAATATCGCCCCAAGCCTAGGGTACTGACCCTGATGCCGCATATACTCTGCCAGAATGTAACCAAGATGAAGTGGCTCACCCTACACCACTGAGTAGAGGTAGAGGATCTCTTGCCGACTTAGGACTCCTGTACTATCACCCCGTCCATTTACTGATCGACTCAGTATAGCATGAATGTATCTATATATTGGTCGTGATAAACAAGTGGCCTTTGATATCCCTGGCTCATATTGTCCTTGCTCGCACAACACTCTAAAAGCTCCTTGAGGGTTCAAGCTACTGGGGTAATCGGTCGGTATACTTTCATACTCCTCTGTCTCAATGAAAGCTCTATTATATAAACCCATGTAAATGGAGAACTGTGTCACTGACATGCCGTAATCATGCCCAAAAGCCCTAAATTGTATGGTGTTGGTCCTTTTTAACCCTTGATGTGATTTGTCAAACTCAAAGGATGCAAGTACCTCCAAGGTGAGTGAACGGTTAGCCGGATCCCTAATAGATAGTAAGTTCTTCCAACTTCCCACTGCTACAAGTTCCTCAATCTCATCTGCCATTTCCTCACCCCACTCGGCTGTCCTCAAATCGCTTAAATCAATATATCTAGATTATCCAAATTTGAGTTTCGCTAATCTTTTATATCTAATCTGATGCTCACTTGTGGCGAAGGACAATTGTTCTACCGAGGGCTCGAGGGGCCTCTTACCGGTCACCATCTTTTGTCTCGATGTTATTCCTGCATAAGAAGTAGAAACAGATCAAGTCATCGCTGAATATTCGTTATGCAGTAATCCACACGGCCGTGTGAAAATTCCACATGGGCATGTGGATCATCGGGGCACTGAGGACACCCGACCGTGAGGTTAAAAATCTCGTGCAAAACATTCGCAAACGCCTCGATATGGGTAGTGACCTATCAAAGTTGTGATTTCGCAAACAAAACTTGTGAAAGCAGCTTGATTGAACCCATAAAATCAGATTAACGAAGTGAAAAATGCTTGAGAGTTTTACCGATAATGAACAAATTGAAAAGACTTTTGAATGAGGCTTGGAACTCTTCAAAACTAGCGAGAAATGATGGTGAAATAGTTAAGGATGTAAAGGGAGACGATCCTCAGAGCTTACAGAGAGTTATAAGTGAGAGGGCAAAAGAAATAAGAAGAAACATTTCGGCCCTAATCAGTTCTGCAAATCCACACGGCCGTGTGGATGGATCCCCACGGTCGTGTGCCTCTAGTAAGCAGGTTCACAGGGGCCAGTACACGACCCTGTGTGTTCTCAGGAAACTTGGGGATTTTGCTGAAAACCTCACACGGGCGTGTGACAACTCCACATGCCCGTGTGCCCAAGAACAAAAATCAGACACAGGGGCACCCTACACGCCCCTGTGGCCTCTCTGCTTGCCAGATAATTTCTAAGTATTTCACACAGCCGTGTGCCATGCATGAACTCTTCACAGGGGCAGCTCACACGCCCTTGTGGACTCTCGGGAAGAAAGGGGTTTTCTGCAGAATTATCACACGGCCGTGTGAACAACCCACACGGTCGTGTGCGTTAGCACTGGACTTCTCACAGGGGCACCCACAAGCCCCTGTGCCCTTTCTGGTTGAGCCCTAAATGGTAACACACGGCCGTGTGGAAATTCCACACGGCTATGTGTCTTCTTTGGTTTACTTAGAAAAATTTATAGGATCTGCAGAAAAATTCAGACACTCTTTTAAAACACTTAGAACCTATGCAAATCATGAAAACACGACCAGAGACCATAGAAAACACACTCAACCGACTTAAACTTCGTCAATTAACATTAAGGCACACGAAACACATCAATAATCCACAAGAAAAATGCAGCATAAGCACATGAAAATTAGGACACCAAAACTAAGACTTTTATTCAATCTAAAACTGAACTAGGTCCTAGAAAAACTGTAAAACCTTGGGTTGCCTCCCAAGAAGCGCTTGTTTAACGTCACTGAGCTTGACGTCCCTGTCTTACCTTACGGTGGTTTGAGAAAAAAATACCTCCTTGTCATCATCACCAACTTCATCACCAAAGTACGGTTTCAGCCGATGCCCATTCACTTTAAACGTACCCTTCTCCGGATGAGTAATCTCGACTGCCCCATTGGTTGATACGTGTGTGACTGTATATGGGCCAAACCATCTTGATTTGAGTTTTCCGGGGAAGAGCCGTAACCGTGAGTTGAACAACAGCACTTTGTCACCCACTTTGAATTCTTTAGGTGGCTTAATGTGTTTGTCATGCCACCTTTTGATCTTCTCCTTATAGATTCTAGCATTCTCATACGCTTTCAATCTCCACTCATCAAGCTCATTAAGATGGAGTAATCTTTGCTCACCGGCCTTTCTCAAATCAAGGTTCATCGCCTTAATTGCCCAATACGCTTTGTGTTCGAGCTCCACCGGTAAGTGACATGATTTCCCATAAACTAAATTGTACGGTGTAGTTCCTATAGGAGTCTTGTATGCTGTTCGATGGGCCCAAACTGTATCATCCAACCGTTCAGACCAATCCCGCTTTCCTTGCTCTACAGATTTTGTCAAAATTCTCTTGAGCTCTCTATTGGTCACCTCACTTGTCCACTAGTCTGTAGATGGTACGGGGTCGCGAGGCAATGGTGTACTCCGTATCTTTTCAACACCTTTTCCAGTTGGAAGTTGCAGAAATGTGTTCCTCGATCACTAATGATAACTCATGGAGTACCAAACCGAGCAAACAACCTTTTCAAAAATTTTACCACCGTCCTCGCATCATTTGTTGGCAATGCTTGAGCTTCGACCCATTTGGAGACATAATCGACTGCTACCAATATGTATTGGTTCCCATTGGACTTCAGAAACGGCCCCATGAAATCAATGCCCCAAACATCAAAAACCTCGCAGAATTGCATAGGATTCTGAGGCATCTCGTCTCGTCGCGACAAATTTCCTGCCCTTTGGCAACTATCACATCGAAGAACAAATTGGTGTGCATCTTGGAATAGAGTCGGCCAATAGAAACCAGCGGCCAAGACCTTTTCTGCAGTTCTACTTGATGCATAATGGCCTCCAACCGGTTCGGAATGACAATGAGCAATAATATCCCATCCTTTCTCCCTTGAGACACATCTCCGAACCACATGGTCTGCACAAATGCAAAAAAGAAATGGATCATCCCAGAAGTAATGCTTCAGATCACTAAAGAATTTTTTCTTCTGTTGGAGTGTAAGTCCTTGTTTGAGCACCTTCCCGGATAAGTAATTTGCAAAGTCTGCGAACCATGGGGCATCACCTGATGATGAGTTTGAATCCTTGATCGAGTATAGATGTTCTTCCGGAAAAGAATCATTGATTTCCCTACTCGATGGCTCTTGTCCGATACTCCCCTCTAACCGAGATAAATGGTCTGCCACCACATTTTCAGTCCCTTTCTTGTCCTTTATCTCCATATCAAACTCTTGTAGTAGCAATATCCACCTAATCAACCTTGGCTTTACATCGGCTTTGTTCATGAGGTAACGGAGAGCTGAATAGTCTGTATAAACAGTGACTCTCGACAAGATAAGATATGGCCTGAATTTGTCTAGAGCAAACACAACTGCTAATAACTCCTTCTTTGTGGTGGTGTAATTCTCTTGTGCACCCGTGAGAGTCTTGCTAGCATAATAAATGGGTTGAAACTGTTTACCCGTTCTTTACCCCAACACTTCCCCGATAGCATAGTCGCTTGCATTGCACATGAGCTCAAACGGCTCATTCCAGTTGGGCGTGATCAAAATTGGAGCTTGAACGAGTTTTTCTTTTAACACATTGAATGCCACCGTACATTCTTCCCCAAAATCGAACGGGGCATCTTTTTCAAGGAGTTTTGTCAACGGTTGTGTGATTTTCGAAAAATCTTTGATAAACTGTCTATAAAACCCCGCATGACCCAAGAAACTCCGAATCCCTTTTACATTTGTTGGTGGAGGAAGCTTGTCTATAACTTCAATCTTGGCTTTATCCACCTCCATGCCTTTTCGGGAGATCTTGTGCGCTAGAACAATACCCTCTTGCACCATGAAATGACACTTCTCCCAATTAAGAACAAGGTTTGTTTCTTCACACCTCATTAGTACTTTCTCTTAATTTTTCAAGCATAGATCAAAGGAGTCACCAAACACCGAAAAAGTCATCCATGAACACCTCCATTATATCTTCCAAAAGATCATCGAAAATAGCAGTCATGCGCCGTTGGAATGTTGCGGGTGCATTACACAGTCCGAATGGCATTCGTCTATATGCAAACGTTCCGTAGGGGCAAGTGAAGGTTGTCTTCTCTTGATCTTCCGGAGCTATAGGAATCTGAAAATACCCTGACATCCCATCTAGGAAGTAGTAAAACTGATGCCCAGCCAGCCGTTCCAACATCTGATCAATAAACGGCAATGGGAAATGGTCTTTCCGAGTCGCATCATTCAACCTTCTGTAATCAATACACACCCTCCAGCCTGTGACTGTTCTAGTTGGAATAAGTTCATTCTTTTCATTTTTGATCACCGTCATTCCTCCTTTCTTTGGAACCACTTGCGTTGGGCTCACCCAAGCGCTATCAGAAATGAGATAGATAATCCCTGCATCCAATAACTTCACCACCTCCGCCTTGACAACCTCTTTCATATTTGGGTTCAGTCTCCTTTGAGGTTGGATCACCGACTTGAAATTATCCTCCATTAATATTTTATGTGTACAAAATGAAGGATTTATTCCCTTCAAATCTGAAATTTTCCAAGCAATGGCAGATTTGTGCTTCTTCAACATGCTTACCAACTTCTTCTTCTGATCCAAGGAGAGATCGGAAGCTATGATAACGGGAAGTTTCATTCCTTCTTCTAGATATGCATACTCCAAATGTTTTGGTAAGGTTTTTAACTCCAAATCAGGTGGTTCTTTAATGGACGGCCGCAGACAACTTTCCTTCAATAGATTAATCTTGTCAAACTGAAATGGTTCTTGTTTCTCAACACTTTCTGCATTGTTCTATAAAACCTGGTTGTTAAGATGATCTTGGGATCCCATTACAAATCCTATCTCACACGCTTCCCTGGTTAAGTCTACTATCCCCACTGAAAAGACTTCTTGTCTCTGTTCTTGATAGTATGATTCAAACTGAGCAAGAACTCTCTCTAGATTTTCTTCTGCATCTTCCCCTGAAGAAGCTAGGGCTGATCTTTCAAATTCATCTAACATCTCATCCAATTCACAACCCATGAGCTGTTCTTCACAAAAATGATCAACATCGGTGTCTTCTTTTATGGAAGGAGTGTTAACCGGTTGCCCATACTCAATGCAGTTTATAATCGACTGTGCTGTGAACGAATAAAATTTCTGTTCCACTTCCTCCACTAATCCTGTAAGTGTATCAAACATCTCAGTTGTATGAAACATCTCTTCTTTTCTGAAGCTGAAATCAAAATAACGCAAACCAATAAGAATGATGATAGATAACAAAAGTATGAAATAGAATGCGAAGTGAATAGGTAAAATAATGAAAAAAAAATATCTAAAATGCCTATTCCCCGACAACGGCGCCAAAAACTTGATACGACCCCTTGCGTGTATCCCACAAGTGCACGGGTTTGTCGAAATAATAAAATTTACTCTGGTGAGAGGGTAGTCGAATCCACAGGGCATAGGGATTTAGAATACGAGATTTAACTAATTAAGCTATGCGGTGTATGGAAAAGCAATATCTGGATCAATGAGTGAATGTAGAAGCAAACAGAATAAAAGACAAGAAATTAAATAGAAAGATGGAAGATCAGAAAGTTCAAGTAAAAGAGAATAGAGAGGACTAGCAATGAATGAAATAGGGTATCCGGACAAGCTACCTCTAGGATCTATGCTTCTAGTGCAAGACTATGCTATTATACTTTCCTATTGATGTTAATTGAATAGAGGAAATCCTTAGACTCACGGTCCCAAACCTAAGGGCAACTGTGACTAACCCCATCATTATGCCCCGGTATTAGGATTCACGTCACCCTTCACTCTGTCGCTCGCACGACAAAGCCCCAGGGAATTAAGTATATCTACCTAAACCACACACTACGTGGGATTGCTTTAAGCTCTAGGAATTCCTAGTGGTAAAACCTGTTCCTATGTGTAGTTTTAACCCTTTGGTCCAGGTGGAAGAACCCTAGTCAAGATTAAGCCCCAGCGCGTAGGATTCACTTCAACCCTTCACTCTGTTACTTGCGTAACTAAGCCCCAGGGGAGTTTATCTGCCTAGCACTTCACTCTATTTCGACCGCTATGAAATCAAGGAAACGGAGGTAGGGAGAAACCACATCGAAGGGGAAAGGGGTACATCGCTACCTCACAACTCTCCCTCTCAACCCTCTTCAATCTTAAGTAGTCTAACCCTAAAGGAGTTGTCACACCTCCAAAGGGTAACCTAAATTATTCTCAATCCTAGTGTCACATCTAAGAGAAAATATTAGCAAGATGAAATTAAGATTGAAACTCAATTTTTATTCATCGATAATGGAAAAGCATAATAACAATGTCAAAGAAACATAATAACCCTAGAGTTTACAAGTCCGAATACCCTCAAGGGGTTTAGCTCCTCATGGAGCTATACATGTTCATCAAAATAGAAAAGAAAGTACAAATCAAAGACATTGATGAAAACCCCCTTGTATATGGTGTGGCCGTTGTCTCGTGCGGCCGTTTAACGTCGATGACGATGCCGATGACACGCGCTAAACCTCCACGAAATCCTCTCCAAAACCCTAGCCGCACTCCCCAAGTTGAGGAGAAAGATAGGTCAAAAGATATCTCAAAAGGTCTCCAAAATCCCCTTTTATAATGTTGAATCGCGGCTTTAAAATCAGACTTATCGGGGGTTTCACACGGCCGTGTGGAATTTCCACACGCCCGTGTGAAGTTTCTGTCTGGCTAAAAAATTGATTCACACGGCCGTGTGGAATTTCCACACGCCCGTGTGAATTCTCTGAAACCCTGATTTTTGGTAGAAATTGAACAGTAGCTTGCTACAGTAACAAGCTACAGTGCTTGCCAAAATGCTCCCGAATCCGTTGTTCTTCATTGAGGCCATTGGTTGGGCACACAAACAAAGGTAAGTCATGCCGATTACTTCAAGTCTCCTTCTTTGTGAAGTTCTTCTAAGCTACACGAGTTAGACTTGTTATGAATGTGACTGCCTTTGAGCCCCTCCAAAGGAGGTTGGCACACACTCACAAGTCAAGCTCGTGCCTTGTTCCTTACTTGGTCCGAAAACTTCCCAACATCGGCGAACACGACCTAATTTCGTTCTTCTTCTCCAATTTAGCTCCACAAACCTTCAATGCACAAGAGTACACAAATACACACCATTTAGTGATAAAAACTGATAAAAGATGTGCTCAATGTAAGATAATAACGCTTCGCGGTACTATAACACAAGCACTTATCAGTCGACTACCCACTCGCCGGGGTATTTTATTACTTCGACAACCCATACACTTTCGGGCCCCTGTCAGTAGCTTGTCCGGATACCCTATTTCATCTATTGCTAGTTTTTCTCTAATTGACTTCTACTTGCACTTTCTTGTCTTCCATCTCTCTATTTAATTTCTTGTCTTTTATTCTCATTGCTTCCATAATTCACTCACCAATCTTATTATCACTTTTCGTATACCACACAACTAAATAGCGAAATCTTGTGTTTTAAATCCCTATTCCCTGTGGATTCGACTACCTACTCACCAGGGTAATTTTATTTTTTCGACAAGTTCGTGCACTTGCGGGATACACGCAAGGGGTCGTGTCAGGCCCTTACATCACACGCCTCATTATAGGCCTGGGACTCACAGACGGGGTACATGGGGCCGAGAAGATCGCTATTCCAGCGCCGCTTACCAGAGAGACACTGAGACTGATGGGTATGATCCGCAGATTAGGACCAGGAGTATATACCATGATCATACCCTAGTCAGATCAAGCCGAGGGGTCACAGGCAGTGATAGGGCCACCCCCAACAGATCAGACAGAGGCCGAGGCACCACCTACAGCACTGGAGCCACCTCTAGTGCGGATCTTTTCTCCTTCTCGAGGCCAGGATAGGTTTGAGCCCCTCGAGAGTGCTGTGGGTATTATGCAGACAGAGTTGGCCGAGCTTAGGGCCACATAGGCAGCGCAGTTCACTGATAAGTGCTGATGTTATAGTAATGCGAAGCGTTATTATCTTATAATGAACATATCTTTTACCAGATTTTATCACAAAATTGTGTGCGTTTGTGTATTCTTATGCATTGTAGGTTTGTGGAGTTAATTTGGAGAAAAAGAACGAAGTTAGATCGTGTTCGCCCTTGTTGGGAGGTTTTTGGACCAAGCAAGGAACAAGGCACGAGCCTAGACTTGTGAATGTGTGCCAACCTCCTTTGGAGGGGCACAAAGGCAGTCACATTCATAACAAGTCTAACTCGTGTTGCTTAGGAGAATTTCACCAAGGAGGAGACTTGAAGCAATCGACATGATCAACCATTGATTATGTGCCCAAATCAATGGACTCGATGAAGAATAACTGATCTGGTAGCGTTTCGGTGAGTTACTGTAGCTTGTCGCTACAGGAAAATACTGTAGCAGCTACTGTTCACTTTCTACCGAAAATCAGGATTCCAGAGAGTTCACACGGGCATGTGGAAATTCCACACGGCCGTCTGAATTAATTTTCCAGCAAGCCAGAAACTTCACACGCTCGTGTGGAAATTCCACACGGCCATGTGAAGTCCCGATAAGTTCAAATTTAAAGCCGCACTCAACATTATAAAAGCCCGATTTGGAGATTTTCAAGAGATCTTTTGACCTAAATTTCTCCCCAACTTCTGGGGAGTGCGGCGAGGATTTCAGAGAGGACTTCGTGGAGGTTTAGAGCGCGTCATCGGCATCGTCACCATCGTCCGGTGGCCGCACAAGACCACGGCTACACCATACGCGAGTGGGTTTTCATCAATGCTTTGTATTTGCACTTTCTTTTATATTTTGATGAACATGTAAAGCTCCATGAGGAGCTAAACCACTTGTGGGTATTCGGACTTGTAAAACCCTATGATTATTATGTTTCTATGACATTGCTATTATGCTTTTCCGTTATTGATAAATAAATTTGAGTTTCAATTTTAACTATCTCTTGCTATTGTTTTCCTTTAGCCGTGACACTAAGGTCGAGAGCAATCTAGGTTATCTTTTGGAGGTGTGGCAACTCCTATAGGGTTAGACTGCTTAAAATTGAAAAGGGTTGAGAGGGTAAATCGTGATAATAATAATAATAATAATAATAATAATAATAATAATAATAATAATAATTATTATTATTATTATTATTATTATTATTATTATTATTATTATTATTATTATTATTATTTATTATAACTTCATATATAATTATTATAATAAACTTCTCCTTCTTATTATTATTGTTATTATTTTTCCTAATACACTTGTTAATAACATCATTATTTAAACATTGTAACAAGGCCAAGATAGATCGATAATTTGATATGATGGTGCCACTTAATAATAATAATAATAATAATAATAATAATAATAATTATTATTATTATTATTATTATTATTATTATTATTATTAAAAATATTGTTAATTTTATTATTAACGCTAACCAAACCATACTATTGTTATAATTATCCCCACTTATTCATAAAAATGATAACAATAATAATTATTGATAGTATAAATAATTAAGCTGTGGACCCTGTATATGATTATTATTATTATTATTATTATTTCAAAAATGATAATATTGTAATAATAATAATAATTTCCTTAACATCATCAGATAGATTGTTATTATTTAATAACAATAATAATAATAATAATAATAATAATAATAATAATAATAATAATAATAATAATAATAATAATAATAATAATAATTATTATTATTATTATTATTATTAATATCAATGGTAACAATAACAATAATAATCCTATTATAATAATATAATAGTTAATAATTATTAACTATTGATAATAATAATTATTATTGTTAATAATTATTACTATTAAAAGTCCTAATTTTATAGGAATGAATTATTGTTATTATTGTTATTATTATTATTATTAATTGTTTTTTATTGTTATTATTATTTTTACTATAATTATTATCAATATTATATAATAAGTGATAAAATAATATATTATTATCAACAAACCAAACCAATATTAGCATAAATTAATAATAATTACTATTATTATTAATATTACAATAGTATGGTTGATAATATTGAATAATAGTAACATTATTATGACAAAAATAATTAATATTAATAATTATTATCCAGATAATGAGAGAACTCGTGATGATAATAACATCAACACGAGTTGTTAATATTATCATAATAATGTTATTATGATAATAACTATTGGGGGGTCTCTGTTATAATAATAATAATAATAATATGCTTGTTTTCTCGCATGTTTAGTCGCTAAGGGTTATACCCAACAATATCTTTTTATTACGATGAGGCATGCCAGTAACAAGGCGTGCCTCATATTCATTGGTAATAATAATGAATTATTACCAATAATAACAATATTAATAATAATAATTGTTATTATTCATTAACAATAAATATTATTGTTATTATCAATGTAACAATAAATATTATTAATATTGTGATAATAACAATATCATATTATTGTTACGATAGGGTGACACGAATATTATTATTGTTTAATTATATTATCATTGAGTGTGCTTGATAATAATTTTTATATTATAATAATTTTGAATTATTGTTAATAATAATAAGTATTATCAATTAATACTTATTTCCATATCCAATTGTCATTGT
>CM037011.1:14552872-14597031 GCA_020875875.1 Dioscorea alata
TTAATTATTACACAAATAATATTATTTTTATTTTTATAATAACAATAATATTATTGTTATTATTGTGAATATTTATTAAGTTATGATAATAATATTATAATGGTAATAAGCGTTGGTGTTATATTTGTTGAAATAATATCAATATTATTATTATATTATCATAATGAAATAACAAATAATATAACCCTGGTTTATTATTATGTTTGTGGGCTCCTTTCTTTCCACCCGGCCTTTAAATTTAGGATTGACCGGTTAAAAAGCATGGATCACAAATCAAATTTTAATATTTTGTAGACTTCAAAGGATTGTGGGTTCATGACTTCCATTAAGGGCAAGCCCCTAATGTTAATTACCCTGGACATTGTCGCAGGAACCTCCGATTAAGAAAATAAGTGTGAATAAGGAAACAAGATGTGACAAATAAATTTCATTCATTTCGATAAACATGGACTTCATTACAAGAAGTTTGGAATTTAATCATCTTGACGCAACAGTGGTTGTAGCTTTTTATCTCCTTCCGACTATTTCGCCGAAAAGCGCGCTTTGACTTTTGTTGACTTTCGGTCTTCGTCAAACTTTGCATCTCGAACACAATTTAGAAACTTGTGAACTTGTGTCTTGGATATTTGAATTTGCATCTTGGACTTGATTTGCAACTTGATTTGACTTTTAAATGCTTCGGTTTTCATGCTTGTGAAGCTTTTTTGCAACTTGTGAACTCTTCAACGCTTTAGCTTTGATGTCGTTGAGCTCATTTGTTGATTTGCTTGAAACTTGGAATTTGGACATTTTGAATTTGAATTTTTTATTTGATATAGATTACGAACTTGATTTCACTTTTATAAGTTTCGGCTTTCATGCTTGTGAAGCTTTTTTTACAACTTGTGAACTCTTCAACGCTTTAGCCTTGATGTCGTTGAGCTCATTTGTTGATTTGCTTGAAACTTGAGTCCTGAACATTTGATTTTGCATTTTTATATCTGATTTGGAACTTGATTTGAATTTTCATAAGCTTCGGCTTTCGTGCTTCTGAAGCTTTTTGCAACTTGTGAACTCTTCAACACTTTAGCTTTGAGATTGTTGAGTTCATTTGTTGATTCATTTTAAACTTGGTATCTTGAATATTTGAACCTGCTTCTTCTTGGACATTTGAATTTGCATCTTTAGATTTGATTTGAATTATGAACTTGATTTGACTTTCATAAGCTTCGGCTATCGTACTTGTGAAGCTCTCTTTTTTTTTGCAACTTGTGAACTCTTCAACGCTTTAGCCTTGAGGTTGTTGAGCTCATTTGTTGATTTGCTTGAAAACTTGGAACTTGGACATTTTTTTTATTTTTGATTTTTTTTCTTGGATTTGTTTTGGATTTCAAGTTGTGGATCTCTATATTGATGAATCACAAACTTGATTTTGACATACTTTTACTTTTGAAAAGCTTCGGCTTTTGTGCTTGTGAAGCTTCTTTCAGATCTTGACTTGTGAAACTCTTTGAGTCTTTGACTTTTGATGTCTTGAGACTTCTGAGTTTAATTGTCGATTCATTTGATTTTTTTTACGTCTTGACTTGTGAAACTCTTTGTGTCTTGACTTCTGATGTCTTCAGACTTTTGAGTTCATTTGTCGATTTATTTGATTTCTCTTTTCTTTTGTTTTTTTTTTGTCTTGACTTGTGAAACTCTTTGTGTCTTGACCTCTGATGTCTTCAGACTGTTGAGTTCATTTGTTGATTCATTTGATTTCTCTTTTTTTTCTCTTTCTTTTTTTTTTTAGTTTTGACTTGTGAAACTCTCTACGCCTTGACTTTTGGTGTGTCTTGAGACTTCTGAGTTCAATTGTCGAACAATTTGATTTTTTATGTCTTGACTTGTGAAACTTTTTGAGTCTTGACTTATTATGATGTCTTGAGACTACTAAGTTCATTTGTCGATTGATTTGATTTCTTTCTTCTTCTTTTTTGTCTTGACTTGTAAAACACTTTGAGTCTTGAGTTCTGGTGTCTTGAGACTTCTAAGTTCACTTATCGAACAATTTGATTTTTTTTATGTCTTTACTTGTGAAACTCTTCTGATCTTGACTTCTGATGTCTTGAGACTGCTGAGTTCATTTGTCGAACAATTTGATTTTTTTATATCTTGACTTGTGAAACTTTTTGAGTCTTGACTTCTGATATCTTCAGACTTTTGAGTTCATTTGTCGATTTATTTTATTCCTCTTTTTTTTTCTTTTTTTTTGTCTTGACTTGTGAAACTCTTGAGTCTTGACTCCTGGTGTCTTCAGACTGTTGAGTTCATTTGTCGATTCATTTGATTTCTCTTTTTTCCTCTTTCTTTTTTAGTTTTGACTTGTGAAACTCTTTGAAAATTGACTTTTTGGTGTCTTGAGACTTCTGAGTTCAATTGTCGAACAATGTGATTTTTTTTATATCTTGACTTGTGAAACTCTTTGAGTCTTGACTTCTGATGTCTTGAGACTGCTGAGTTCATTTGTCGATTGATTTGATTTTTTTTTTTTTAGTCTTGGATTGGACTTCAAGTTGCAATCTTGAACTTGATCTCTTTTAACATTGGCATTTGAGGATTTTGGCATTTGATGCTTGTGGAGGACTTCTGCATTTCACGCTTATGGAGCCCTTACAACTTTGGACTTGTGCTTTTTTGTCTCTATTTGGAGAAAAGCTTTCTTTCATTTGAGAAAAATCATTCATTTTTTTTTTTTAAACTCCCAAGTGTGGCATGTTTTACACTAAACCACATTTTGGATCAACATCTTTAAGGAAGAATCCTCAATAAACTCTCTATGAGTGTCAAGAGGTAATGGGGAGGTTCTCTCAAAAAGAGCTATCGCCATGTGTTGGAGCGAGCTGCAAGAGAGTTTTTCAAAAGTCTTCATCCACTCTTTTCAGCTTGTGTGATTGTCAAGAGGCAATGGAGAGGCTCTCAAGGAGAGAATATACAGTCACCATGCATTGGACATCAAAACTAGCTTGAAGAGGTTTTTTTTTTTAAGAGTCTTCAATAGCCCATTAGCCTCCGTGATTGTCAAGAGGCAATGGAGAGGCTCTCTCGAGGATAATATACACTCGCTATGCATTGGACATCACAGTAGACTTCAGGGGTCTTGTAAAATTACCAAAATACCCCTCATCTTTGCTAAAAGCCGTTTTTTTTAAACCCTCTTACTTTTCATCATTTTTTTATTTGATCAAATTTTGCACATAACACCCCAAACTTTCACATTTTCATATTTTTCGTGACTTTTGCAACTAAGCCCTCGAGCTTTCATATTTTCACATTTTTTCATAATTTTGCATATATGTCCACAAACATTTCATTTTTTTTATTTCTCCATGGATTTTGCATAAAAGCCCAATTCTTTTTACAGATTTATTTTCTTAGCAAACTTTGCAACTAAGCCTTTTCTAGCAAAAAGTCCAAATATCGAACGATGAAGTGCTAGCCAAAGCATGTTTGAACTCAGCATGTTAAAAGTTCAAAACTAACTAGAAGAAAATCTAAAGGCTAAGACATGAGATAGAGGTTTTGATTGAGAGAACATACTGGCATGTAATACATAGGCATACTACCATGTCTACAATTCATAGCTCATTTAATCAAGGAGTGCATGGTTTGTAAAGCAATCCTAAGTTTGGGTCTCACCATGACAAACATTCACAATAAAATTTAAATATTTTTTTTTTTTCATGGATGCAATTAGAACATGTATATGTTCATGTATATTTGGATGAATTTCTATAAGAGCATATACCTCTTTGAAGATGTGAGCACTTCACGAACTTCTTAAGCATGCCTCGAGATTCATGCTAGGGTTGTGAACACTGTCTCGCATTGTTTTCTCGCCGTTGATCTCCTCAGGAGTCGGAGAATAGAACCAACGACGAGGCTTCTTGGGTCTTGCCAGGGTTGTGAACACTATTTTGCATTGTTTCCCGTCGTTGATCTCATCAGAAGTCGGAGAATAAAACCAACGACGAGGAAATGAGCAGTGTGCATGCTCTTGTCTCGAGATTCGTGTCGAGTATCATCACCATCACCATCGCCGAGCGTCTCCACGGTATTCTTCTCTTCTTGCATCTTCAAAGTGGAACTTCTTCATCGAAAGCGTGGATGTGGTTGCCGGTGTAGATTATCCTCACGCCTTCCTTCGCGCTTCATCTCCCCATGCTAAACGCTGGCTTCATCATCAAGAAGAAAATGAAAAATGGCCTTGTTTGGGTAAATTAAGGTTTTTTTTTTTTGGGCGGGTCCCACCATGGAGAAGAAGAAAAATCAAGAGCCTTCCTTCATTCGCCCGGGTCCCACCATGGAAAAGTCAGAGCATATATTTTTTTTTCTTCCAAACCCCGGGCCCCGCCGCCATGGAGAGGAGAGCCCCAAAAAATGAATCTTTTTTTTTTTATCTCCTTATCCTATTTTTTATCAAGCCCCCTCCCCTTTTTTTTTTTTTTGAATTTTTTTAAAAAAACCTCTTCCCTCAACCAAAGCCCAAGATCCGGACCTACCACTTCTTGTTGAGATTTTTAACCAAAAAATCTTTTTTTACTCTAATTTTTTTTTAAAATTTGAATTCAGATTATTTTTAAATTAATTAATTTTTTTTAAACTGGATTTTCACCAACAACGTGAACAGATTAAAAAAAAAATCCAAATTTGAATCTTATCTGGCACACCCCATTGATTATCCAATCTTTTTTATTTGAATTTAATTTAATTTAATTTTTTTTATTTTCTTTCTCTTTTTTTATTTGGATACTCAAACAAGGATAATTATCCAATTTTTTTTTTCGGAATTATTTTTTTTTCCTTTTCTTTATCCGAATAAAATTAAAATATTATTTAAATTAAAACAAATCTCTTTTTTTTTTTTTCTATATAAACAAAGTGCCCCCCTCGTAGTTTCCTCACGCAATCTAGTGAAGAGAGGAAGGTACGAGGATTCTCAAACTTTAGAGTCTTCAACCTAATTGCTTCGAGTTTCAAGGTTAGAATCTAACTCTTTTGCTCATGATTTCTTGTCAAGAACTTAGTTCATTGTTTTTATAGGAAGCAAAATAAAAAATTTCAGGGGATTTGCATGCACATATTTACAATACCACAAACCCTAGCTTCACTTTTATCATGGCACTTTGAACATCATGCACATGTATTTTGTTATATATATCTTTTAAGCTATGTCCCCCTTATTTGTTTCATCATTATATATTTTTTTACTTCATGCACATGAAACGTCCTTTCTTTATTTGGTTTTATTTCCCCTTTTTATTATATATATTGTTCCTTAATCCATCATGAAACAAGAGCCATGTTTTTTTTTTCATTGATTTATTTTCCTTTTTAATCCACCTTCAAACGTCTTCTATGTTTTATATTTTGTCTCCTGCTTTTTTTCTTCACCTTAACCAGCCACCCTTTCTCTTTATTTTTTATTTATCTATTTTATATATATATATATATATATTTTTTACCACCTTGAAATACCACCCTTCCTTCCTCTTTATTATTACTATTATATATATATATATATATATTTTTATCCATCCGCCTTGAATGCACCTTTTTTTTCCTTCTATTATTGTTTTTTTTTTATTCACCCACCTTGAAACACCACCTTTTTTTTTTATTTTTTCTTTTGGCATCCTGACCATACGCCACCATACATTGCTTTGTTGATTTTTTTTTATTATTAATTTTTTTTTCTGGGTGCCTAAGAACCATCTCACTTATTTTTATCATTATTTTTTTTCTTGAGCATCCAAGCATCATCTTTGAAACACCCTTTTTGACTTTACCATCATTATTATTTTTTTTATATATTTTTTATATCTTTACTGGACACCAACCATGCATCACCCACTTTTTTATTTTTATCCATGAACACCATACCCTTTTTCCATCTTTATTATTTTTTCATTATTTTTTTTTTTTTTTTTTTTGGTACCTGAAAACCTTCTCCTTCATATCTTTTTTTGCAAAATTTTTACCCAGGCATCATCCTTCTTCTTCTTTTTATTTTATTTTATATTTTTATAATAATAATAATAATAATAATAATAATAATAATAATATTTATTATTATTATTATTTGTGGATCCAAACACTCTTCTTTTTTTTTTTAATCCATACGCGAATGCCGTTTCCATCTTTCATTATCTTCAATTTTGCAATCCACCCCCTCTTTTTTTTTAATTTAATTTTTTTTTTCAAGCTTTTCTTTTCGATGGCTCACTCTACAAAGGGGAAACTAGTAGAGCCTCTTTACAAGCCATCTGATGATCGAGACAAAGCCCCAGACGGGATGTCAATCTCAAGACATTATCCCATCGACTCCAAAAGCTCAGGAAAGCCTATTCGATACCTGGGAAGTGACTTCAATGAGTGGACCAGCATACCAACTGCCTTCCGTGAGATAGGTGAACTAACACCTACTTCTTTTCACAAAGGAAGGGCACAGCAGGTTATATTACTAAATCCATACGAATCCACTCCATCAGACTTCAATTTGGATACACTTAGCCATCGGGTGATTACTGATCCCAAGGCTAGCATATGGGAAGGGAGAAATCCTTTCTATTTTTATACTCCCTACCCACAGAAATACAAAAGATGGGCCTCTGAAGTCATAAAGAAGTTGTCTGAAACTCTCAAAAGGGCAGGTATTTTGGGTGCCGTCGCGATATCAACAGAGCCATATGGATATGAATTATCACTTGTGAAAACTATTGCAGAAACATGGTGTTCGAAGACCAATACATTCATCACACCCTTTGGAGAAATTGGGATCTCCTTATGGGATCTGAAGTGTATTGGAGGATTGCCTATTATAGGAGAATTCTATGAAGAACATATCCCTCCAAACCATATGCTTTACTCCAAAGAGGCCTATCCCTTCACTTTGAGGGACTTGTTTGACATATACCAATGGATCGCTCAGTTCGTTGCAACAAAAACTGGCAAAGTTTCTCATGTTCATTAGGCAGATTTCTTTTACAAGACTCCACAAGGGAGAAAGAGACCTGGAGGTGATCACGTTCATCCCATTCCTCGAGCCTCAGAAGAATGCAAACTGGCCGCCTTCTTATGCCTGTGGCTTCGTCGTTTTGTCATGCCTTGTAGGAGTTCTTTCATTCATCCTGAAGTATTTGTGATGGCAACTAAACTAGCCAAAGGGACAAGGCTGTCTCTAGCTTCTGCTGCATTGGCTTGTATCTATACCAACCTAGATATCATGACTTCACAACGTAAAGGGTCACAGAATATTTTTGTTCCTTTCCCATGTTATTATTTTTATGGTTGGATTGCAGCTTACTTTCCAGGAAGCTACTCTCGCCTCACGGCTCCTAGTGAGGACCTCAGAAATATAGACGGCTTGCGAGAAATTCCCAGCATGGCCTACATAGCACGTGTAGGAGCAGGCGATTATACTCCCAGAATGGCTCGGGGAATGTTAAGAAATGAAGGATGTCTCAATTGGCGCCCATTTTTCTGTGATGAATTCAAGAGCGAAGGCTGGTATGAAGACTACAAAGAACCCATCGAAAACAAGATGCTCAACACAGTTCAATCAGAATACTTTATGGCCCTTCGTCAGAGCATACTTCCTTTACATTTAAATGATGATATCTTCGCCCAACAATACAATCCGCATAGGTTTGCTCGGCAATTTGGTTACGATCAGGGGTTTCCAAAGGACATTCAAGTGTCGAAGCATCCTCAAAATACTGGCCTCTTGGTAGGTTATTGGTATCACTTTGCACAGAGAAAGTCTAGATCAAAATTCTATATCCCATCACACGAACGTGCAGGATGTCCTTTATATTTATATCCTCAACAATGGTCAAATCATATACATACATCTTTGAAGACCACCTACAACAATCTTAATGAACAAGACAATCCCTCGCAAAGAAAACGAGATGCTTCTTCCCCTACGGAGTCAAGGCATTCTTCGAAAAAGGCCCGAACTGATGGTACGCCCGTTCATCGCACATCTTTGTTACTTTCTCTATTTTCCCCTTCTTTTTTTATATCATTTATTTGCTTATTTATTTATTCCCCCCTTTTTTAGTTCCCAATCCGAGTAGGAGTGAGGAAGAACGAGCCAACACCTTAAAACCTGAATTTGAACATACAAGTTCGTATTTATTATTATTTTTTTTTTTTAATTTAATTTTTTTTTATGGTGATTTTTTATAAAAAACCACTCCTCAATTTTAGGTTATCATAGAGCTTCTTCTTCAAAGGCAATTCCTTCTGAGCATGACTCCCTATACTCGGATTATGCACATGATGATGATAACTACACACCCTTCCTTGATGTTGACCCCCCAGTGGAAAGCCCTCAAGCAGAAGCTATTCCTTTTACTCAAACCATCCCAAAAGATTCAACTCCAAAAGCTACTCTTGACGATGATAATTCTCTTTCAAGAAGCTCTTTCAAACATGGGGAGGATTGTGCTACAGGAGACACATCTATAAACCCATCTCATTGCAAACCTAGTGACAAAAATCGTGTCTTACAAGCCGTTTGGGTAAATTGTTTCATTAAAAAGGTGAAATCATCACAACCTCATGAATGTGAGCCTCTAAGAGAAGAAATCATCAAACTTCATAAAACCATGATGTTGCTTGGGATTAATATTTCGGCCACAAGGGACAAGGTATTTGAAGTGCTTGACATCGCAAAGCTTGTCCAAGACATGAAGGATAAAGAAGAAAATCCCCACATGGAAGAGAAGAAGAAATTAATGGCAAGTGCAAAGTGCATTGAAGAAAAGAAATCAGCCATCATGGTGATAACCCAAAGTATTAACGAGGCTAAGATAAGGCTCACCCAAACACAAAGGAAACTACAAGGGTTGGAAGCCCAAAGAAAGAAGTTGAAAGCTCAAGAAGAAGAAGATATGTACCTCATCAACTCAAGTTTGGACTTATTAAAGTCCATTGCTCCAATAGAAGAAGTAGACGAATCCTTGGCTATTGTCTTAGAAAAACTTAAAGCACTTGGAGGGGGTGATGATTCACACTTATCATCGTCACTTGAAGAACTTCTCGCCAACTTTGAGAGATTGAAGTCGCAACTTTAGTTTAACTCATCTTCTTTTTGTTTTAGACATTAGCTAGTTCATATCTTTGTTAGCTCAATCCAATAAATGGAATGAAATTCCATGTCGTTGTAGTCTTCTTTTTAGTAATAATATTTTGGACTTTCTTTGTGGATATCTCAAGCTTCGCATGTAATCTTTTCAATCTCTTTTCTTCTTCTCTCTTTTTTATTCTTTTGAATGTTGACTTTATACGCATTTGTAAACGTTTTTTTAGCTAAATCTGGAACAATTTAAGAAGCCATTCATCAACTTGATGGTACCAAGGGCGGACAGGAAACCAAACAGGTGTGGTCTTTGAACCTAAAAAATTTTATGATGATCAAATGATCTCAAAATCCAATCTCCACCGTCCATGTTGGAGATGAAGACCTTAGGAACAACTGTAAAAAAAGATTTTTACCAAGATTGAACATGGTTTGATATGGTGATGCTCAACTTGATGACGAGGTAGCTGAGCAGGAATTTATCCAGATTCTGCCTCTGAATTGCCGAATTTTTTTATAATAGTCATATGAACTTAGAATACAATCTCCACCATTCATATTGAATATCTGAACACTTTTAGCAGGTAGAAAAAGTTTCAGAATTATTGAAGCTCTTTTGACCATCTGATCTTGAGTTAGAGTTTGAATATAGTTTGATGACAATCATCAATGCATCTTATATACGTTTTTGCTTATTTTATCCTGACGACTGGTGGACTTGAAGCTTGATCGTAATCATTCAAATTAAGCATTGTCAGGTTTAGAATCTTCACAAAAATTTTCAGATCAATCCGAACCTGTAGCATGGTCCGATTAACACCTTGATTAACGTTGAGCATAGAGAGACAGAATTCTGAATCATGGTTCAAAATCCTTCTTTCTTTTATAAATCATGTAGGCTTCAAATCGAATTTCAACTGTTCAAATTGAAGACTAAGAAGGTATGTATGCTATGAAAAAATTTTTGGGACAATTAAAGTTAATTTGATCACCCGATGAACAGCTTGATTGGAGCAATACTAGCAAAGAAATTGCAGCTTTCATCACTTCAACAACCATCAAGGGATTTTTTTTTTCAATTATTATTTCAAGATCAAGCCTTAGTTTTTTGAGCGTATCATTCACATATCTTCACTTCGTCACAAAGTTCAATTACTATTTCTCAAGCCACATCAACAAGATTTTTTTGCAGTACTTTGAAGACCTCAGCGTCATTGGTGCCACACCTTGCAAAGAAGTCTACCCCTCTAACGAAAGATGAATGATTGGATTCGGAAATATCATCATTGCGACATCCACCATAATATTTAAATTTGAAACTTCTTTCATGAGTCCTCAATGATTGAGCTGACTAGGAAAAAGACATTTGGTATGATTTTATTTGAATATCTGGATGTTGCCCTTTTTTATGGCAAGCCTATGTCACCCATAATTATAAATTTGAGACTTCTTCAACTTGTTCTCAATGATAGAGTTAACAAGCTTAAAAGTGAGGATTTTTTTTTTTTTTTTGAAACTTTGGCAAGAGCTACGGTCATGGAACCTTGTGCCCCTTGCAACTTCTTATGGGGTTACCCTTTTTATGCAACAAGTCAATCAACGACAAAGGTCTGTGACTTCAGAAGCAACTTCGTTTTCTTTAATACAAACTTTTTTTATTTCTTTTTTTTTTAACTTCGGCAATAGCAACGAGCATGGAACCTTGGTGGCCCCTCCAACTTCTTATGAGCTTACCCCCTTTATGCAATAAGTCAATCAAAGATAAAGATCCGTGACTTTAAAAGCAACTTCATACAAACCCTTTTTTTTTTTTTTTTTTTGTCATATCTTGGTCTTCAATCTCAATGAGATTTAATGACTTGCCCCCTCTAATCGAATTATTGACTAGAACCAAAGCTCACCAATCATGTTTTTTTTTTTTTTTTTTGAAACTTTGGTAAGAGCAACGAGCATGGAATTTTGTGCTCCCTACAACTTCTGATGAGCTTGCCCCCTTTAATCGAATTATTAACTAGAACCGAAGCTCACCAATCATGATTTTTTTTTTTGTTTTTGAAACTTTGGTAAGAGCAACGAGCATGGAATTTTGTGCTCCCTGCAACTTCTGATGAGCTTGCCCCCTTTAATCGAATTATTAACTAGAACCGAAGCTCACCAATCATGATTATTTATTTTTTTTTTTTTTGTATATGAGCTTGGTGGTGATGATGACAGACTCAGCATGATGTTGATAAAGTCTGACATCACCAAATTTGATATATTTTTGTTTTTTTGTTTTTTTTGTTTTTTTTTTTTTGCCCATATAGATGGAGTCATAAAGCAACTTTACTTCTTGCCCCCTTTCTAACAAGGCAATGAGGAGACATGAAGCATTAACATTTTTTATCAACATCCTTTTCACACTCACTTTCAAAGATGGGAGGAGAGAAGTCAAGTCCCACCGGCCGTGCCAGAATTTGTGGGCTCCTTTCTTTCCACCCGGCCTTTAAATTTAGGATTGACCAGTTAAAAAGCATGGATCACAAATCAAATTTTAATATTTTGTAGACTTCAAAGGATTGTGGGTTCATGACTTCCATTAAGGGCAAGCCCCTAATGTTAATTACCCTAGACATTGTCGCAGGAACCTCCGATTAAGAAAATAAGTGTGAATAAGGAAACAAGATGTGACAAATAAATTTCATTCATTTCGATAAACATGGACTTCATTACAAGAAGTTTGGAATTTAATCATCTTGACGCAACAGTGGTTGTAGCTTTTTATCTCCTTCCGACTATTTCGCCGAAAAGCGCGCTTTGACTTTTGTTGACTTTCGGTCTTCGTCAAACTTTGCATCTCGAACACAATTTAGAAACTTGTGAACTTGTGTCTTGGATATTTGAATTTGCATCTTGGACTTGATTTGCAACTTGATTTGACTTTTAAATGCTTCAGTTTTCATGCTTGTGAAGCTTTTTTGCAACTTGTGAACTCTTCAACGCTTTAGCTTTGATGTCGTTGAGCTCATTTGTTGATTTGCTTGAAACTTGGAATTTGGACATTTTGAATTTGAATTTTTTATTTGATATAGATTACGAACTTGATTTCACTTTTATAAGTTTCGGCTTTCATGCTTGTGAAGCTTTTTTTACAATTTGTGAACTCTTCAACGCTTTAGCCTTGATGTCGTTGAGCTCATTTGTTGATTTGCTTGAAACTTGAGTCCTGAACATTTGATTTTGCATTTTTATATTTGATTTGGAACTTGATTTGAATTTTCATAAGCTTCGGCTTTCGTGCTTCTGAAGCTTTTTGCAACTTGTGAACTCTTCAACACTTTAGCTTTGAGATTGTTGAGTTCATTTGTTGATTCATTTTAAACTTGGTATCTTGAATATTTGAACCTGCTTCTTCTTGGACATTTGAATTTGCATCTTTAGATTTGATTTGAATTATGAACTTGGTTTGACTTTCATAAGCTTCGGCTATCGTGCTTGTGAAGCTCTCTTTTTTTTTGCAACTTGTGAACTCTTCAACGCTTTAGCCTTGAGGTTGTTGAGCTCATTTGTTGATTTGCTTGAAAACTTGGAACTTGGACATTTTTTTTATTTTTGATTTTTTTTCTTGGATTTGTTTTGGATTTCAAGTTGTGGATCTCTATATTGATGAATCACAAACTTGATTTTGACATACTTTTACTTTTGAAAAGCTTCGGCTTTTGTGCTTGTGAAGCTTCTTTCAGATCTTGACTTGTGAAACTCTTTGAGTCTTTGACTTTTGATGTCTTGAGACTTCTGAGTTCAATTGTCGATTCATTTGATTTTTTTTATGTCTTGACTTGTGAAACTCTTTGTGTCTTGACTTCTGATGTCTTCAGACTTTTGAGTTCATTTGTCGATTTATTTGATTTCTCTTTTCTTTTGTTTTTTTTTTGTCTTGACTTGTGAAACTCTTTGTGTCTTGACCTCTGATGTCTTCAGACTGTTGAGTTCATTTGTCGATTCATTTGATTTCTCTTTTTTTTCTCTTTCTTTTTTTTTAGTTTTGACTTGTGAAACTCTCTACGCCTTGACTTTTTGTGTGTCTTGAGACTTCTGAGTTCAATTGTCGACCAATTTGATTTTTTATGTCTTGACTTGTGAAACTTTTTGAGTCTTGACTTATTATGATGTCTTGAGACTACTAAGTTCATTTGTCGATTGATTTGATTTCTCTTTTCTTCTTTTTTGTCTTGACTTGTAAAACTCTTTGAGTCTTGAGTTCTGGTGTCTTGAGACTTCTGAGTTCACTTGTCGAACAATTTGATTTTTTTTATGTCTTTACTTGTGAAACTCTTCTGGTCTTGACTTCTGATGTCTTGAGACTACTGAGTTCATTTGTCGAACAATTTGATTTTTTTATATCTTGACTTGTGAAACTTTTTGAGTCTTGACTTCTGATGTCTTCAGACTTTTGAGTTCATTTGTCGATTTATTTTATTTCTCTTTTTTTTTCTTTTTTTTTGTCTTGACTTGTGAAACTCTTTGAGTCTTGACTCCTGGTGTCTTCAGACTGTTGAGTTCATTTGTCGATTCATTTGATTTCTCTTTTTTCCTCTTTCTTTTTTAGTTTTGACTTGTGAAACTCTTTGAGCCTTGACTTTTGGTGTCTTGAGACTTCTGAATTCAATTGCCGAACAATGTGATTTTTTTTATATCTTGACTTGTGAAACTCTTTGAGTCTTGACTTCTGATGTCTTGAGACTGCTGAGTTCATTTGTCGATTGATTTGATTTTTTTTTTTTAGTCTTGGATTGGACTTCAAGTTGCAATCTTAAACTTGATCTCATTTAACATTGGCATTTGAGGATTTTGGCATTTGATGCTTGTGGAGGACTTCTGCATTTCACGCTTATGGAGCCCTTACAACTTTGGACTTGTGCTTTTTTGTCTCTATTTGGAGAAAAGCTTTCTTTCATTTGAGAAAAATCATTCATTCTTTTTTTTTAAACTCCTAAGTGTGGCATGTTTTACACTAAACCACATTTTGGATCAACATCTTTAAGGAGGAATCCTCAATAAACTCTCTATGAGTGTCAAGAGGTAATGGGGAGGTTCTCTCAAAAAGAGCTATCACCATGTCTTGGAGCGAGCTGCAAGAGAGTTCTTCAAAAGTCTTCATCCACTCTTTCAGCTTGCGTGATTGTCAAGAGGCAATGGAGAGGCTCTCTCAAGGAGAATATACACTCGCCATGCATTGGATATCACAACTAGCTTCAAGAGGGGTTTTTTTTTTTTCTAAGAGTCTTGAATAGCCCATTCGCTTCTGTGATTGTCAAGAGGCAATGGAGAGGTTCTCTCAAAAAGAGCTATCGCCATGTGTTGGAGCGAACTGCAAGAGAGTTCTTCAAAAGTCTTCATCCACTCTTTTCAGCTTGTGTGATTGTCAAGGGGCAATGGAGAGGCTCTCAAGGAGAATATACACTCGCCATGCATTGGACATCAAAACTAGCTTCAAGAGGTTTTTTTTTTTAAGAGTCTTCAATAGCCCATTCGCCTCCGTGATTGTCAAGAGGCAATGGAGAGGCTCTCTCGAGGATAATATACACTCGCCATGCATTGGACATCACAGTAGACTTCAGGGGTCTTGTAAAATTACCAAAATACCCCTCATCTTTGCTAAAAGCCCTTTTTTTTTTAAACCCTCTAACTTTTCATCATTTTTTTATTTGATCAAATTTTGCACATAACACCCCAAACTTTCAAATTTTCATATTTTTCGTGACTTTTGCAACTAAGCCCTCGAGCTTTCATATTTTCACATTTTTTCATAATTTTGCATATATGTCCACAAACATTTCATTTTTTTATTTCTCCATGGATTTTGCATAAAAGCCCAATTCTTTTTACAAATTTATTTTCTTAGCAAACTTTGCAACTAAGCCTTTTCTAGCAAAAAGTCCAAATATCGAACGATGAAGTGCTAGCCAAAGCATGTTTGAACTCAGCATGTTAAAAGTTCAAAACTAACTAGAAGAAAATCTAAAGGCTAAGACATGAGATAGAGGTTTTGATTGAGAGAACATACTGGCATGTAATACATAGGCATACTACCATGTCTACAATTCATAGCTCATTTAATCAAGGAGTGCATGGTTTGTAAAGCAATCCTAAGTTTGGGTCTCACCATGACAAACATTCACAATAAAATTTAAATATATTTTTTTTTTCATGGATGCAATTAGAACATGTATATGTTCATGTATATTTGGATGAATTTCTATAAGAGCATATACCTCTTTGAAGATGTGAGCACTTCACGAACTTCTTAAGCATGCCTCGAGATTCATGCTAGGGTTGTGAACACCGTCTAGCATTGTTTTCTCGCCGTTGATCTCCTCAGGAGTCGGAGAATAGAACCAACGACGAGGCTTCTTGGGTCTTGCCAAGGTTGTGAACACTGTTTTGCATTGTTTCCCGTCGTTGATCTCCTCAGAAGTCGGAGAATAAAACCAACGACGAGGAAATGAGCAGTGTGCATGCTCTTGTCTCGAGATTCGTGTCGAGTATCATCACCATCACCATCGCCGAGCGTTTCCACGGTATTCTTCTCTTCTTGCATCTTCAAAGTGGAACTTCTTCATCGAAAGCGTGGATGTGGTTGCCGGTGTAGATTATCCTCACGCCTTCCTTCGCGCTTCATCTCCCCATGCTAAACGCGGGCTTCATCATCAAAAAGAAAAGGAAAAATGGCCTTGTTTGGGGCGGGTCCCACCATGGAGAAGAAGAAAAATCAAGAGCCTTCCTTCATTCGCCCGGGTCCCACCATGGAAAAGTCAGAGCATATATTTTTTTTCTTCCAAACCCCGGGCCCCGCCGCCATGGAGAGGAGAGCCCCAAAAAATGAATCTTTTTTTTTTATCTCCTTATCCTAATTTTTATCAAGCCCCTCCCTTTTTTTTTTTTTGAATTTTTTTAAAAAAACCTCTTCCCTCAACCAAAGCCCAAGATCCGGGCCTACCACTTCTTGTTGAGATTTTTAACCAAAAATCTTTTTTTACTCTAATCTTTTTTTTTTAAATTTGAATTCAGATTTTTTTAAAATTAATTAATTTTTTTAAACTGGATTTTCACCAACAACGTGAACAGATTAAAAAAAATCCAAATTTGAATCTTATCTGGCACACCCCATTGATTATCCAATCTTTTTTATTTGAATTTAATTTAATTTAATTTTTTTTATTTTCCTTCTCTTTTTTTATTTGGATACTCAAACAAGGATAATTATCCAATATTTTTTTTTCGGAATTTTTTTTTTCCTTTTCTTTATCCGAATAAAATTAAAATATTATTTAAATTAAAACAAATCTCTTTTTTTTTTTTGTATATAAACAATGTTATTACGAATAACATAATAATAATAATAATAATAATAATAATAATATCAATAATTATTGGTACAATGGGAATTATATTATTATTATACCAATATTGATAACACATCAATAAGCGAGTGATAATACAAGTGGTTATTATTATCAATATAATAATGGTATTATTAAATTGTTGTTATTTATTATTATTATATTGTAACAACAAATAATTACTATGTTGTAACATTAATACGAGTTATTAAATGTCCAATATCTTTGATCCGATCTATGTTGGCCTTGTTACAATACTTAAATAATGATGTTATTAACAAGTGTATTAAGAAATAATAATAATAATAATAATAATAATAATAATAATAATAATAATAATAATAATAATACTATTTAATAATAATAATAACAATAAATATTTTCATTATTATTATTATTATTATTAATTTTGCTATTAAGTGATGATGTTAGCGGATAGAAAATTTTTTTTCTCAATATTTAAATAATATTATTGTTATTATTATAATAATATTATTATAATGACAATAATTATAATTATTATTGTGGGTACCCCCACTTATTCGGGTTATAATAATAAAAAATCACCTAAAAATAATAATAATTATTACCATTAAAGTCCTCAATATTATTAATAATATTATTGTTATTATAAAAATAAAAATATTATTATTCGTGTAACAATTAATATACAAAATTATTATAATCACAATAATAACAATAATTCATTATATATTGGTCTTTTATTATCATTAATACATATTATTAAAGGATGACGATAACACTAGCACTTATTATAGATATTATTAATGTTTCCATATCCGAATTAGTGTAGCAACACCTGAGAAATTATTATTGTTATTGTTATTGGTACTGTTATTATATTATTATTATTGGTTTTATAATTATAATATTTATTGTAATAATTATTATTACAATATTATTATTATTGTGAATAATAATATGGGTGACAAATAATAAGAGTTAATGATGATGATTATTATTATTATTATTATTATTATTATTAAAACAATTATTACTATTATTATTATTATTATTATTATTATTATTAATTATAATTATTAACTCATGTTAGTATAATAACAATAATAACATTATTTATTATAATGATATTTGTAATAAAATAATAACCATATTGTTATTGTCTTATTATATATTGTTACACCCTATCGTAACAATAATATGATATTGTTATAATTTTTATTACAGTAATAATTATTATTATAACAATAATAATGACTTATAATAATAATAATAATTATTATTATTATTATTATCATTAATACTAATTAAAGGGTATAATAATAAATGCTATTATTATTATAATAATAACAGCATTTATTAATACCCTATATAAACACTTCTAAAATAACTTGGTTAATAGCAGGCCAAGTTAGTATTATCATGTTATGATAATATTTATAGTCAATGATAATCATTGACGTAATGAGATAATAATGACAATATGATTATTATTGTTAGTATAATAAAATAATAATTATAAATATAATTATTATCAATATATTAATGATACAATTTATGATGTTATAATATAATAATATTATCAGTATATTATCAACCAAATAATAATTATGAATAACACTAGGAAAAAGTGTTATTCATTACAATAACACCACACTTATTATTGATGTTATAATTATGTTATCACTTTTGTTTACCCATGTCAGAGCTATCTGTAACGCAATATTTATAACAATAATACTAAATAAATAGTATTATTATTATTATTAATATCAATAATATTATTGTTGATGATGATTATTATAATAATATTATCATTAATAATATTATTATTAATATTATTATAATAATATTAGCACTAATTGTTATCAAAAGTTATTATCCTTCATTTTTGCTTATTTATGAGCATGTCCTGCTATTAATCTCAAGTCTAAAAAATTAACATGAATTTTCTACTTGTAGGACATTGTTAAACTTGTAATTCAACGATATACTAGAGAAGCTGGTGTGCGGAATCTTGAGAGAAGTTTAGCTACCCTTGCTCGTGACGCCGCATTCAAGGTTGCAGGGCAAGAAACAATTCAGCTTAGCAAAGGTGTAAATCCGATTGCAGCTCCACTACTGGATACAAGGCTTTCTGATGGGGCTGAAATCGAAATGGAAGTTATTCCAATGCGTGTTAATGGCAATGAAATCTCAAATGCTCTTAGAAGCACCTCAGCATTAGTTGTGGATGAGGCTATGCTGGAAATAGTGTTAGGGGTATTGCAATTTCCTATTTTCAAACTTGAGCTATTTCCTGAAATTCTCCTCATTGCGATGAATCCTAGACTAACCTTTTATAAAATAGTCACTAAAGTTTAGTGTTTTTTTTTTTTTTTTTTTGGAAATTCCAGCCTCCACGGTTTGATGATAGAGAAACAGCTAAAAGTGTGGCAACTACTGGGGTATCAGTTGGACTTGTATGGACATCCTTTGGCGGTGAAGTTCAATTTGTCAAGGCCACAACAATGGTGGGCAAGGGTGATTTGCATCTCACTGGGCAACTTGGTGATGTTATTAAAGAATCGGCAAAAATAGCTCTGACATGGGTAAATATTTGTTCTCTTTTGTCTGTTACATCTTGTATTGCCAATGGTCATGAATATCAATACAATATTGTTTTAACTTCTATTGATGATGTCCAGATGCTAAGTTGTAGGTAGCCCAACTCGCAGGTTACTGATTTTCAGAAGCATCTAACGAGATCATAGACTAAATTCTTGGTTTACTCTTCTGTTATGTTCTTTGGCCATATCAACTATATTTATGACATAGCATAGACACGGAAGATTATAGCATTTACTCTTCATGTGACAAATGACATTTAATGTCTCATCTCCATTGAAAGAGAAATGGGACAGATATTAATACTACATCCTCATTTAAAGAGAAATGGGATAGACATTAATACTACATCCTGATTATATATATTTTTATTTATTTTTCACTGGATAAGAATCAACATATTTATGAGCATGTAGTGCGTGCATGATGGTACATCCTTCGCAGGGCTTGCACGTATCACGTATGTATGTTATAGAATTCCATCCATAGCTAATGGAGTGTGGTCATCATTTTGTCAGGTAAGAGCAAGAGCAGCAGACCTGAAGCTGGCCTCTCCTAATGAAATAAATTTGTTGGAAAACTGAGACATTCATATACATTTTCCTGCTGGAGCTGTGCCAAAAGATGGACCTTCAGCTGGAGTTACTTTAGTAACATCATTAGTATCATTGTTCAGTCAAAGAAAAGGTCGAGCAGACATTGCTATGACCGGAGAGATGATTCTCAGAGGACTTGTGTTACCTGTTGGCGGTTCCTCATGTTTTACAACCCTCTTGATAAAATGAATTCACTTATACCATACATTGGCTTTTGGATTCTTTTTTACAGGTATTAGCAGTACATCGATAGGGGATCAAGAGGGTTATCCTGCTAGAGCGGAATTTGATGGATTTGGTCGAAGTTCCACCTGCAATTCTATCTGGCATGGAGGTAAGTTATCTCTCTCTCTTCCGAATGCATTGTTTGGTTTGAATTCAATCTGAATCTTCGCAATTTTGCTTTCGGGACAGATTTTGCTTTAAATAATAATAATAATTATATATATGATAATATTAATAATAATAACAAGCATAACAATAATAATTTCACTTATGTTATTATTATTATTATTATTATTATTATTATTATTATTCTATAATAATTTATTATTATAATATTAACATGAGTTGTCAGTTAACAATAATAACAAATTATTTCTTATCAATCGGACCTTGTCATATAATTTGTGATAATCACTTATTAATTTGTTATTATTATTACGATAATAACACTATTTAATTAACAATAATAATTTGTTATAACCCTATCATGTTCACATTATAGCATAACATAAGAATAACCCCCTATTCTTTTATAAATTTATGTAGTACCATACTATGCGTAATGTCCTTTACATGGTCTTGACAGAATTTGTAGAGGTATTGCTTGATTTATCAGAAGAGTTACATATTAAACTATCTCCCTCTGATTAGATTAATGCATGTATTTGTCATGAAAATAAGCTGCTTTTTGTAGTTTATTGAAGAGCCTGATTGGGATGGGAGTTCATGAGAGACAAGAAGAACCAACTTGCACTTTTGTTTGGCACCGATGACCATTGGGCTCGTTTGTCATTCTTCAAATTGGTAAAGCTCACATTCTTTGCGATTATTACTATTATTATCAAATGATACCTGTTCATGTGGTATTGTTATTTTATCAACAAGCAATAATAATAATAATAATAATAATAATAATAATAATTTTTCGTAATATGATAACAATTATTCGCCAATTAGTATTGGCGAATAAAATTATTATAGGGTGACAAATGTTATTAATAATTATTGATAAAAATTATTATTGCCTTATAATTATTATAATAATTATTATTATAATTATTTTTATTATTATAATAATATTATAATAATAACAATAATATTATTTTTTAATCATCATCATCATCATTAACTATTATTATTTGTCACCCTAGCAATTAATATTGCTGGGATGACAAATGTCAAAGAAATTATTAATAATAATATATTATTATTATTGTTTATATAATAATTAACATATTCTTTTATTAAGTGATGTATTTGTCACCCAAGCATGAGGTAATGATTATAATAATAATAGTTAATAATTATATTAAAATAATGATTATTCTATAAAAATGCATTTTTGAAGTAATGAGATAATAAACAATAATATTATTGTTATTTAATAAGTAATTATTATATAAACACTCTTCTGATAAATCAAGCAATACCTCTGCAAATTCTATCAAGACCATGTAAGAGACATTACTATTGATTATTACTGGATTATAATAACACTTATTATTATTGTACAATATTATTATCCAATGCCAATATTATCAACTTTATAATTTTAATTATGGATACAAATATAATAATAATTATATGCCTATTTACACTTATGTTATTATTATTATTATTATTATTATTATTATTATTATTATTATTCTATAATAATTTATTATTATAATATTAACACGAGTTGTCAGTTAACAATAATAACAAATTATTTCTTATCAATCGGACCTTGTCATATAATTTGTGATAATCACTTATTAATTTGTTATCATTATTATGATAATCACTTAAAGCAATCACACTATTTAATTGTTATCATTATTATATTTATCAGGAGTTGTCAGTAAATTATTATTGTTAATTAAATAGTGTTATTATTATTATTATTATTATTATTATTATTATTATTATTATTATTATTAACATAAATTAACAAATATATATTAATGATAATATTATTATTTAGTGCAATAAAAATAAAAAAATATTATTATTATGTTACAATAATAATAATAATTATATTATCATTATATTACCATTACTTTTAACAATTGTTTATATGGACTTTGAATAAAAAAAAAAAGAAGTAAAAAAAAAAGAATTGAATAAAAAGATATCGGAGGACCAAAATGAAAAAAAATAAATAAATAAAAATTGTCACGCTACATATTATGGTGTGGATAAAAAATAATTAAAATTAAAATTTAAAAAAAAATCACGAATATAAATAAGGGATTTTCAAGAATATAAATAAAGGATTTTTGAGTTTAAAAAAATAAATAATGATAAAAAAAAGAAAGGCATAAGATAGGATTTAAAAAATAAATTGAAATTTTAAAAAAATATATATATTGAAAAAATCTCCCGAATCTTGGGAGTTGAGGATTTTGTTGGTGGAACAAAAAAAATCGCAACAAGAAAAAAGATTGGAAAAAAAAATAGAGAGGTTTTTTTGGTGAGAGAGAAGAGGAAAAAATACAGAGAAGGAAAAGGAAGGAGACAAAGAGAGACTCGGGAGAAAAATACAAAGAAGGAAGCAGAGAACAAGAGGAAAGAAAGGGAGAAACCAGGAGCTCTACGAAGAAAACAAAATCAAAACAAAGAAACCAGAACCGAAAAGAAAAAAAGAGGTACTGGATTTATTTGTTTATTTAAAAAAAAAAAAAAAAAAAAAAGGTTGAAGCATGATTGCTTAGAGAGTTCTCCCCATTGAGATATGATGCATGATTTCTCACATTTTATGGATCGATGCATGAATTAGATTAATGTTGGATTTATATTACCCTTATGATGACATACATGCTTGATGGACCCATTGTTGGTTTCATGTTATTCAAATGCATGATTTTCTGATTCTCATGGATGCATGTACCATTATGTTCCATGTTCGCATGATTCAAATTATATAATTATTGAAAAAAAAAATTAAAAAAAATGATGATGAAATGAATGAGGAGTGAAACAGGAACGTTTGAGGAGATTGCATGAAAAAATACGCAAAAAAAAATAATCTAGGGGTTTAGCTGCAAAGTTTGCTAAGAAAATAAATTTGTAGAAAGATTGGGCTTTGTTGCAAAATCTATGGAGAAATGTGAAAAAATAAAATATGTGAGGACATTTATGCAAAATTGTGAGGATGTGTGAAAATATGAAAGTTAGAGGGTTTAATTGCAAAAGCTATAAAAATATAGAAATGTGAAAGTTTGGGGTTTATTTGCAAATTTTGATAAAATGTGAAAAATGTAAAAGTTAGAGGGCGAAGTTGCATAAATCCTTAAATTTGTGAAAAGAAAGGAATTTGTGGGCTAATGTGCAAAATTGTCATGAGAGGGGTAACTTTGTAGGAAAAAAAAATGAAAAGGGAAAAATAAAAAATGAAGGATGGGAAAAAAATGAAAAGAGGAAAAAAAAAAGAGGAAAAATGAAGGAGTTAAAAAAAAATGAAAAGGGAAAAATAAAAAATGAAGGATGAGAAAAAAAAATGAAAAGAGACAAAAAAAAAGAAAGAAAAAATGAAGAGGTGAGTAAAAATTGAAGAGGGGAAAAAATAAAAAAAAAGAGAGGAAAAAAGCAGGAAAAAGGAAAAAAATGAAGAATGAGTAAAAAATATGAAAGGGAAATTTATTGGGTGTGGGGTGTTTTTTTTTTCTTAATTTTTCTTCTCTTTTTGCAGGACTTCTTTTTTTTTGGAAAATTCCTCTAACTCTATCTTGAGTTCTTGACACACTCTTGGGGTAAGGAGAAAATTTTTCATAAAATTCCTCTGACTCCACCTTGAGGTCTTGACATTCTTGGGGTAAGGAGAAAATTTCTATGAAATTTCTCTGACTCCACCTTGATGTCTTGACATACTCTTGGGGTAAGGAGGAATTTTTATAAAATTTCTCTGACTCCACCTTGAGGTCTTGACACTCTTGGGGTAAGGAGAAAATTTCCACGAAATTCCTCTAACTCCACCTTGAGGTCTTGACATACTCTTGGGGTAAGGAGAAAATTTCTATGAAATTTCTCTAACTCCACCTTGAGGTCTTCACATTCTTGGGGTAAAGAGAAATTCTTACAAAAAAAATTATAAAAAAAAATCTCCCTTCTTGAAAAAATGAAAAAATTCTTGAAGTGAAAGGGAAAAGTGAAAAAAAATGAAAATACCACAAAAAAAAAAATCTCTCTTCTTGAAAAATGAAAAAAATTCTTGAAGTGAAATGGAAAAGTGAAAAAAATGAAAATTCCACAAAAAGAAAATCTCTCTTCTTGAAAAATAAAAAAAATTCTTGAAGTGAAAGAAAAAAGTTAAAAAAATGAAAATTCCACAAACAAAAAAAAAATCTTTTCTTGAAGTGCAAGGAAGAATTAAAAAAAATGAAATTTTCACAAAAAAAAATATATCTCTTTTCAACACTCATAAAAAATGTTGACAGAGATTTTTTTCTTGAAGCTCATTATGAGGTCTCTCTGGCCAAAATTGAAATGGAGAACTCAATTGATGTCTTAGTTAACGGAAATCAAGCTCATAATTATAGCTTGAGATCCATTTAAAAAAAAAATCAAAATTGCCAAGTTAACGACTTAATCATGCTAAAGTCCATAGCTTGAAGATTTAAAGGTCAAGACTTGAAAGCATTAAAGAGTCAAGACCTGAATGACAAATGCAACTCTGGAGTTTAAGACACAAAGAAGTCAAAGACTGGAGGAGTTTCACAAGTCAAAACCTGAAGATTTTACAAGCACAAAGAGCCGAAGTCTTCAGTGATAAAAGAAATGAAGATGATCAAGTAGGCAACTCATCAATGCAGAGTGGCCGCAGCTTAAAAGTTATGTGATGCGTTAAGATACAAGCACGCATAAAAAAAAAATTGAAGGAGGCCCTAGTCACCAAGCTAGAGGGTTTTCTGATTAGCTTTAGCAAAGAAGTCAAGAGCATCAACCAAGTCAAAAAAAAAAAAAAAAAAAAAAAGGAAATTTGTAGAACATGACAAAAAATAGTTCTCTTAATATTTTTTGTATTCTCGCTCATGACTATGTACTCCAATGCTCTCTGAAATCAAATAAAAAAAAATAATAATTTTGTGTTTCTTCATTTGTTTACTCATTCACACTTGTTTCTTAATCGGAGGTTCCCATGACGTTGTCTGGGGTAATTAATATTAGGGGCTTGCCCCTAATAGAAGTTATGAACCTGCAATCACCTGAAATATAAAAAATAATTAAAATTTGATTTGTGATCCATGCTTATCACCCGGTTTATCCCAATTAAAGGCCGGGTGGCAAGAAAGGAGCCCACAACAATAATGGATTATCAACCAGTAATAATTATAATAATAATTATTAATATTATTATGATTACAATAATAATAATTATTATAATATTATAATGATGTTATATTGTTATTAAGAAAATTATTATTCTGGTATTATTACTGCTTGATAATTCATTATAACAAATAATTATTACTGTTATTATCATAAGATATAATATTGATTATATGTTATTATTGATGGCTTATCAATAATTATAAGCCATCAATAATAAATATTATTATTATTATTATTATTAATAATATCAAATAATATTATAATAATAACAATTAATAATATAATATTACTTATTGTTATTATTATTTTTACTATTATTATATTATTATCATTAATATCTAATAATAAATATATGATAATATTTATATATTATCATATAGACTTGAGATATATTTATTATTATTATTATTATTATTATTATTATAACAGTAATATAATAATATTAATTACAATTGTTTTAATAATAATAACAATATTTATTGTCATAATAATGACAATAATATTATCAATAATCACCTAAAGGATTATCTTACGGTTATTATAAAATTAGGACTTATTAGCATTGGATAATAATTATTATAATATTATTATTTTATTAAATTGTTATTATTAATAATATTAATGTTAAAATAATAATATTATAATTGGCGAATAATAATATTATTATTAATATTACTATTAATAATACAATTTATCATAATAAATTGTTATTAATAATATCCTAGTATTTACACAATAACAATAATAACATAATAATAATAATGGTAATTCTTCATAAAAATGGTAATTACGAATAGGTTAATAATTATATAAACAATAATAATAATAATAATATATTATTAATAATTTCCTTGACATTTGTCACCCTAGCAATATTAATAATGCTTATTTATTTATAATAAGAAGGAGAAGTTATTATGTTTATAATTGTTAATAACAATAATATTATAAATAATATTGAGGACAATAGTATTAATATTATTATCGTTAATAATAATAATACCATATATTATTATCACTCTTATTATTATAATAATATTATTCACTAACATTATTATTAACAATGTATATTAACACTTATTACCATTATTATTAACGATAATGGTAAACTATGACAATAATAAATGTTATTTTATATTAAAATGCTTACGAATAACAATGGTTATTCGTAATTATTTAATAATAAATGTGCTATCAGATATTAATAATATGGATGATAATAACAATAATATGAGCTAAAGGTCATATTATTAGTTCGAATATGTATGCGTTATCAATATCATGTAATTGATATTGATAACACCAATATATTTGTATATTGTTTATTCGCGAATAAACAATAATACCATATTAACTTGTGTGTACGTGTTAATATGGTATACGAGTAATATGAAGTGGCACTTGTATGGTAATTATTATCATATGATAATAATGTCCAGAATAATATTGATTATATATTCGTTTACCAATATTATTATCAACATATAATATTGATTATATGTTATTTAATAACATATTATTATTATACATTCGTACAATACAAGTGGCACTTGTATGGTAATTATTATCATATGATATTCGAGTAGTTTATCGTAAGGTCATATTTATTCGTGTCACCAATATGATAACACTATTAATAAACAACACGTAATTATATAAATACACAACACAACAACAACAACAACAACAACAACAATAATAATCATCATCATTATCATCATTAACTATTATTATTTGTCACCCTAGCAATTATTATCGCTAGGGTGACAAATGTCAAGGAAATTAATAATAATAATAATATGTTATTATTATTATTTATGGGTAACACTAGGATTATTTACTAATTATTATTAATATCAATGATAATAATAATAATTATTATCCGCTTGTGTATAATAAATTTATCTTGGCCTTGTCATCATTATCATAATTATTGTTATTAATATTATTATTTGCAATAATCATAATATTGTAATAATAATAATAATAATAATAATTATTATTATTATAACAACAACAACAATAATAATAAAATAATAGTAAAAATAATAATAACAATAATAATTTTCTTAGTAGTTGCTACAGTAATTCGGATATGGAGACATTAATAATAACAATAATAAGTGCTGGTGTTATCGCCATCCTTTAATAATATATATTAATGATAATACCAGATCAAGATATAATAAATTATTATTACTGTTGTTATTATAATAATTTTGTATATTAATTGTTACGCAAATAATAATATTGTTATTTTTATAATAACAATAATATTATTAATAATATTGAGGACTTTTAATAGTAATAATTATTATTATTTTTAGCTTATTTTTTATTATTATAACAAGAACAAGTGGGGTACCCCACAATAGTAATTATAATAGTTATTATTATAATTATTGTTATTATAATAATATTATTATAATAATAACAATAATATTATTTAAATATTGAGAAAAAAATTTCTATCCGCTTGTAATAATAATAATTGTTATTATTGTTATAATATTAATTATTGATAATAGTTAATATCATTATTATCCATAATGATTATGCTTGTAACAATATCACTTATGTCAATAAGAATTATACTATCATCTGTAATTATATATTTAATATCATTTAATGTTATTATTTATAATTATTATAAATAATTATAATTATTTAGCAATTAATAATAATTACTTAATAAAAATGACATGACATTTGTTATTACTGTAGCAACACCTATGAAAATTATTGTTGTTATTGTGGGCTCTTTTCTTTCCACCCAGCCTTTAAATTAGGATGGACCGGATAAAAAACATGGATCACAAATCAAATTTTAATATTTTGTAGACTTCAAGGGATTGTGGGTTCATGACTTCCATTAAGGGCAAGCACCTAAAATTAATTACCCTGGATATTGTCGCAGGAACCTCCAATTAAAAAAATAAGTGTGAACAAGGAAATAAGATGTGACAAATAAATTTCATTCATTTAGATAAACATGGACTTCATTGAAATTACAAGAAGTTTGGAATTTGATCATCTAGACACAACAACGATTGTAGCATTTCATCTCCTCCCGACTATTTCGCCGAAAAGCGCATTTTGACTTTTGCTGACTTTTGGTCTTCGTCAAACTTTGCATCTCGAACATGATTTAGAAACTTGTGAACTTGTGTTTTGGATATTTGAATTTGCATCTTGGACTTGATTTGGAAATTGATTTGACTTTTCATAAGCTTCGGCCTTCAGGCTTTTGAAACTTTTTGCAACTAGCGAACTCTTCAACGCTTAAGCTTTGAGGTTGTTGAGCTTATTTGAAACTTGAGTCTTGAACATTTGACTTTTGTATCTTTTATTTGATTTGGAACTTGATTTGAATTTTCATAAGCTTCGGCCTTCAGGCTTTTGAAACTTTTTTACAACTTGTGAACTCTTCAACGCTTTATCCTTGATGTCATTGAGCTCATTTGTTGATTTCCTTGAAACTTGGAACTTCGACATTTGAACTTGCTTCTTGGACATTTAAATATTCATCTTTGGATTTGATTTGGGTTACAAGCTTGATTTAACTTTCATAAGCCTCAGCTATCATGCTTGTGAAGCTATTTTTTTGCAACTTGTGAACTCTTCAACACTTTAACCTTGAGGTCGTTGAGCTCATTTGTTGATTTGCTTGAAACTTAGAACTTGGACATTTTGAATTTGATTTGAAACTTGATTTGAATTTTCATATGCTTCGGCTTTCATGCTTGTGAAGCTTTTTGCAACTTGTGAACTCTTCAACACTTTAGCTTTGAGGTTGGTGAGCTCATTTGTTGATTTGCTTGAAACTTGGAACTTGCTTTTTTTTTTAACTTGGATTTTGATTTAGATTTCAAGCTGTGGATCTCTATATTGATGAATCACAAACTTGATTTTGACATAACTTTACTTTTGAAAAGCTTCGGCTTTTATGCTTGTGAAGCTTCTTTCAGGTCTTGACTTGTGAAACTCTTTGAGTCTTTGACTTCTGATGTCTTGAGACTTCTGAGTTTAATTGTCGATTCATTTGATTTTTTTTATGTCTTGACTTGTAAAACTCTTTGAGTCTTGACTTCTGATGTCTTCAGACTGTTGAGTTTATTTATCGATTGTATTGATCTTTTTTGCATATCATCAAGGAGCGACCTTTTGTGTGATGACTTTAGCTTGCTTAGTCCTGGATTGGACTTCAAGTTATAATCTTGACTTGATCTCTTTTAATTTTGGCATTTGAGGACTCAGCATTTGACACTTGTGGAGGACTTCGGCATTTCATGCCAGTGGAGCCCTTATAACTTTGACTTGTGCTTTTTTTGTCTCTACTTGGAGAAAAACTTTCTTTCATTTGATAAAAATCATTCTTTTTTTTTTTAACTCCCAAGCGTGGCATGTTTTGCACTAGGCCACATTTTGGATCAACATCTTCAAGGAAGAATCCTCAATAACCTCTCTATGAGTTTCAAGAGGTAATGGGGAGGTTCTCTCAAAGAGAGCTATCTTCATGTGTTAGAGCGAGGGAGAGTTCTTTGAAAGTCTTCATCAACTCTTTCAGCTTCTGTGATTGTCAAGAGGCAATGGAGAGGCTCTCTCGAGGAGAATATACTATACACTCACCAGGCATTGGACATCAAAACTAGCTTTAAGAGGGTCTTTAAGAGTCTTCAATAGCCCATTCGCCTCCGTGACTGTGAAGAGGCAATGAAGAGGCTTTCTCGAGGAGAACAGTCGCCATGCATTAGAGAGAACTTCAAGAGAGTTCTTCAAAAGTTTTCATCCACTCTTTCAGCTTATGTGATTGTCAAGAGGCGATAGAGAGGCTCTCTCAAGGAGAATATACACTCGCCATGCATTGGATATCACAACTAGTTTCAAGAGGGTTTTTTTTAAGAGTCTTGAATAGTCCATTCGCTTCCGTGATTGTCAAGAGGCAATTGGGAGGTTCTCTCAAAAAGAGCTATCGCCATGTGTTAGAGCAAGCTGTAAGAGAGTTCTTCAAAAGTCTTCATCGACTCATTCAGCTTGTGTGATTATCAAGAGGTGATGGAGAGGCTCTCTCAAGGAGAATATACACTCGCCATGCATTGGATATCACAACTGGCTTCAAGAGGGTTTTTTTTTTAAGTCTTGAATAGCCCATTCGCTTTTGGGATTGTCAAAAGGCAATGGGGAGGTTCTCTGAAAAAGAGCTATCGTCATGTGTTAGAGCGAGCTGCAAGAGAGTTCTTCAAAAGTCTTGATCAACTCTTTTAGCTTGTGTGATTGTCAAGAGGCAATGGAGAGGCTCTCTTGAGGAGAATATACACTCGCCATGCATTAGATATCACAACTAGCTTCAAGAGAGTTTTTTTTAAAAGTCTTGAATAACCCATTCGCTTCCGTGATTGTCAAGAGGCAATGGGGAGGTTCTTTCAAAAAGAGCTATCGCCATATATTGGAGCGAGCTTTAAGAGAGTTCTTCAAAAGTCTTCATCACTCTTTCAGCTTGTGTGATTGTCTAGAGGCAATGGAGAGGCTCTCTTAAGGAGAATATACACTCGCCATGCATTAGATATCACAACTAGCTTCAAGAAAGTCTTTAAAAGTTTTAAATAGCCCATTCGCCTCCGTGATTGGCAAGAGGCAATGGAGAGGCACTCTTAAGAAGAATATACACTCGCCATGCATTGGACATCACAATAGACTTCAGAGGGTCTTGTAAAATTACCAAAATACCCCTCATCTTTGCTAAAAGCCCTTTTTTTCTTTTTATAATTTTTTTATAATTTTTTTTTTTGCATTTAAACCTTCATACTTTTATTCATTTTTTTATTTTATCAAATTTTGAAAATAAAACCCCAAACTTTCACATTTTCATATTTTTCATGGTTTTTGCGGTTGAACCCCTCGAGCTTTCATATTTTCACTTTTTTTCACAATTTTGCATATATATCCTCAAATATTTCATTTTTTTTATTTCTCCATGGATTTTGCAACAAAGCCTAATTTTTTTCTACAAATTTATTTTCTTAGCCAACTTTGCAACTAAACCTTTTTTTTTTTTTTTTTTGCATATTTTTTTTTATGCAATTTCCTCAAGCGTTCCCGTTTCACTCCTCATTCATTTCATTTTTTTTATTTTTCCAATAACTATTTTTTCTCTCATTTATTTTATATTATTATTATTTTTGTCCGACATTCATCCTTCTTTTTTTTCCTTATACAACCAGAAAAATATTCTTTGGGGTTTCAACATGACCTAAATGTAAACTCTTTATCGGGTGCCCACTATGGTAATGGATTCATAAACAAAAAAAAAAAACAAATATAGATATTTTTCTACTAAAGATGTGAATAGGTCTATCTTATTCCCAACTCATCATCAATATATTGGAATATGTGATTTGAATCATGTGAACATGGAACATAATGAAACATGCATTAATGAGAATCAGAAAATCGTGCATTTGAATGACATGAAACCAGCAGTGGGCCCATCAAGCATGTATGTCATCATAAGGGTGATATAAATCCAGCATTCATGTAATTCATGCATCCATCCATGAGAGATGAGAAATCATGCATCATATCTCAATGGGAAGAACTCTCATAAGCTTATGTTCTCTCATCTTCTTCTTCTCGAAAACTCTCTGATTTTTTTTCTTCCCCAAATCTTCTTTTTTTAGCCTCGGTTTTTTTCCCAAAAATCCTCAACTCCCCGTGATACGGGAAATTTTTTATCAAAAATTTAAATTCAAATTTCTTCCAATTCTTATCCTCTTTTTTTATTTATTTTTTTTAATATATTCACACTTATTTTCTTTTCAAATTTTAAATTTATTTTATTTTAATTTTTTTTATTTTTAATTAATTTTTTTTAACGTGACAATTTATAGTGTCACACTTTTATATTTATTTATTTTCAATTTGTCCCTTTCTATATCTTTTTATTCAATTCTCTTTTTTTTTATTCTTTTTTTCTTTTGTCTGTTTTTTAGTCAAAGTCCATATAAACAGTTATTATTATTTTTACTATTATTATTATTATTGTTGTTGTTGTTGTTGTTGTTGTTGTTGTTGTTGTTGTTGTTGTTGTAATAATAATAATAATAATAATTATTATTATTACAATATTAATATTATTGCAAATAATAATATTAATAATAATAATAATAATTATGATAATAATGACAAGGCCAAGATAGATTTATTATACACACGCGGATAATAATTATTATTATTATCATTAATATTAATAACAATTATTAAATAATCCTAGTGTTACCCATCAATAATAATAATAATATATTATTATTAATATATTAATAATAATAATAATAATATATTATCATTATTATAATTATTTAACAAATAATAATTACTATTAAGTGCATTTATTTTTATTATAATAATTATAATAATAATAATACAATGACAATAACTAGTATTATAATAATAATAATAATAATAACTAGTATTGGAGAGAGTTTAAGGTACTATTATGTTTTGATTTATGTAGTAGATTTTACTAATTGTAATATTATTTTTGTTGCATTAATTTTTTTTTAGTTCTTATAGGTTTTTTTATGAATGAACTAATTTTAATTTTTACTGTTTTGATTTTTGTAGAAACGTTATTTTTGGCCATAAAATAAGGTATGCTATCAAAGTAGTTTAGGGAAAATTCTGCCAATGCCAATATGGTCAGAATTTATGTAGGTGGCACAAGTCTTATGAGTAGAATAATAAGAAGCCTGTTTGGTTGAAGATGAAATTTGGAACAAATGGTTTGAGCATTAGAACAAATAAGAGGTCAAACATAAGTCCAAGCAAGACTCAATTAATCAGTGTTCTGAGGCAGGCGAAAATGGGAGTGGAATTAGTAGTCATCTTGGGGGCTCTAAGTCATTTGTTGAGCATGCTATAGACTCGATACATATTTTAAAATTTATTTTAGCTTTTTTCCTTTTAGTATTCAAAAAACTTCATGGTTTAATTTTAAAGTTTTTTCTTTCTTATCAAGTAAACTTGTTGTAAATTTTTAATGTTTTTGATTTATTAGAGTAAGCCATTTTAGAGGACACCTACTACGTTTGATATCTTCTACAAGACTCATGTAAATAAAGAAGGAAAAGGTGTTGATTCAAGAGTAGAGGTGGTTTATGTAATTTTCAAACTTTCTCTCATATTATTTTATTGATTTGTAGATTATTTCATACATGTTGCAATTAATGTTATTATTAATTACAACATGTCATGCAAAGTGACGGAACCAGAACTTACCGGTAGGGGGATGGCTAAAGTCAAAGTGTAAAAAATTATCAAATAAAATAATTATCTACAATAAAAATAGGTCAATAATATAACTATAATTTGAATATACATATACTTAAAAAAAAACATTAACTATAATTTGAATTACTATCGTTGTCATAATAATTATTATTGTTATAATAATTATTATTATTATAATAAAAATATTATTATAACTAATCATTATTATTAGTTATTAATATCCTTGATAACAATATGTCATAACAGTAATTAATAATTATTATATATTATAATAATTATTAATATAGTGTTGGTATTATTAATAAAAATAATTTGTTATTATTATTTAATGATAAATAAGTGGGGATAGTAATAATTATCCCCACTTATTTTTAATCTATCATGATAATTTTTTTATCCATTGATAGGTTTATTATACACAAGCGGATTATTATTATTATTATTATTTGTAATAACAATATTGTTATTATAATATTATCATTTTTATGTAATAACAATATTGTTAATATAATAATATTGTTATTATATTAAACTATAATATTTCTTTGTATTGTTATAAATAACTCGTGTTGATGATGACGAAAACTATGTTATAATAACAATAATATGATGATTAATTATTAATAGTTATTATGATATTGATAATAAATAATTATTATACACAACAATATAATAATTATTAACTAATAATTATAATAATTGTTAAATAATAATTATAATAACAATATAATACTATATTATCAATAGTATGATAATATATGTGATAATACCCATCAATAATATTATTATTATTGTTATTATAATAATTTTGTATATTAATTGTTACGTGAATAACAATATTGTTATTTTTATAATAACAATAATATTATTATTAATATTGAGGACTTTTAATAGTAATAATTATTATTATTTAACAATATCATTTTTATTATATTGTTATTATTAACAATATTAATGATAAAACAATAATATTATAATTGGCGAACAATAATAATAATAATATTATTATTAATAATAATACAATTTATCATAATAAATTGTTATTAGTAATATCCCAGTGTTTACACAATAACAACAATAACAATAATAACATAATAATAATAATCATTGTAATTCTTCATAAAAATGGTAATTACGAATATGTTAACAATTATATAAACAATAATTATTGAGATAAAAGATATAATTATATCTTTTATCTCAATAATAATAATAATTCGTTGTTATGATATTAATTCATAAGACCTGTGCCATCTATGTGTCTTATGAACATCCACGGCAATTTCACCAGACACCGGCCCTGACTTTGACTGTGCACCTGCCCCCTTGCTTTGACTAGGAACGATTGACCGGGAACGAAAGACCCCATCTCTGACTTGGTTGAAATAACGTATATTACTATTATTGTTAATAATATAGAATTTTGTGGGTGATAAATATATATGATAACATACTATTACTCATATTTATTTAATAATAATTATTTATAATAATTATTATAATAAATCATTAGTTATAATAATAACCAACCTATTGTTTAAATATATATAATTATTTTTATATATATTTAAATATACTAGGTAAATAATATATTATGATTCAATCCTAGTGCGCAGGCACTAAGGATTATTAATAATAATTATTCGGGTTATAATTATTAACGCAAAATTAAACCATAATAATAAGTATTAATTTTTACTTGTGCCTAATAATATTATCAAGATGTATAATTATCATCAATAATAACAATAACAATATTATTTTATTAATATCATTAATAACAATAATTAATAACAATAATATTAATAATAATTATTAATATTATTATCAATGTCATTATTGTTATATATTGCTATCACTAGGATATTATTAATAATACAATTAATAATACTATTATTATTATTATTATTATTATTATTATTATTATTAAGTGATAATGTTAGCGAATAGAACTTTTTTCTTAATATTTAAATAATATTATTGTTATTATTATTATAATATTATTATAATAACAATAATTATAATTATAATTATTTTAATTATTATTGTGGGTACCCCACTTATTCGGTTTATAATAATAAAAAATCAGCTAATAATAATAATAATAATTACTATTAAAAGTCCTCAATATTATTAATACTATTATTGTTATTATAAAAATAACAATATTATTATTCACGTAACAAATAATATACAAAATTGTTATAATAACAATAATAATAATAATTCATTATATCTTGATCTGTTATTATCATTACTATATATTATTAAAGGATGGCAATAACACCATCACTTATTATTGTTATTATTAATGTTACCATATCCGAATTACTGTAGCAACGCATAATACTAATAATTGTTATTATTTGTTATTATATAATAAAAATAAATTGATGGGACAATAATTATTATTAATAATAAAATTTAACTTTCATGTGTTATAATAATATTGAATAATAGTGTTATTTAATTGTCTAACGAGCACCTAATGCTTGATTTTTATTGTTGATAATATTAACGCAAAATTAAACTATTTTGTATAAAATAGTTACTATCATTATTATAATAATAATAATAATGATTATCATGCATGATAATTTATAATAATAATATTATTTTGCAATAATAATAATAATAATAATACCACGAGGTATTGTTATTATTCTAACAAGAGTTCTCCGAAAATAATACCCTGAATAATATAAAAATATTGATTATTATTATATAAATTATTACTACTAGTGGATATTATAAAAAAAATATTAATAGTTGATAATATTATAATAATAATTCATGTGGTAACATGAATATTAAATAATATTTATTATGGGTAATAACATATTGTTATTATCATATATTATTATTTATATTAATTATCATTATCGATCTTTCAATTTTAATTTCTTTCTATCAAATAATCAGGCCAATGATCGAGAGCGGGAAGAACCCAGTGAAATAAAATATAATTGGTACCAAGGCAAATTATTATAATATATTACATATATTATTCATGATACTTTTGTAATTAGTGATAATTGGTATTACAATAATATTATTATAATATTGGTTAATATTATTATAATAACTATAATAACAATATATTATTATCATTAACCTATATATATTATTTATGATAATATATTATTATTCCGTTGTTAATTATTACAATAATTTCACAATAATTATTATTATTTACAAATATTTTTAATGATTATTATAGCAATAATAAAATAATATCATCATCATTATTTTTGTTAACAATATTATTATGAAATAATATCTATTATTCAGGATAACAATAATAACAATATTAGACTGGTGCCAGATAAAATAATTATTATTAGTAATAATAAAAATAATAATATTATTATTTGTTATTATTTTTCATCATAATATTATTAATTATATTACTAATTAATGTTATTTTATCTTCTCATAAAAATATTATTACAATAGTATGGTTTTTTTTTTACTATTGGTAGTTTTATCATTGATTATTAATTGTATATTATTATAATTCTGATGTTATGCTTGTTATTATCTATCTTGATAATATTATTATTATCAACAATTGTTATTAATATTATTTTGTATAATTATTAGGCACTTATTATTGTTATTATTTATAATAATAACAATAATACTAATAATATTATTGTTATTATAATTATTATTGTTAATAATAATAATATTAATAACAATTAATAATAACAACGGATTATTATTACACATCAGATAGATTATTCTAGTAAATGATAATGAGTAAATAATTATTATTCGCTTTTATTATTATTTGTTATTATTATTCTTATAATTATTATTTTTATTACTATTAAATATTTATGTAATAATTATTATTAATCTATTATTATTATTATCATTATTGTAGCAACTCCTAATAATTGCTATTATTATTATTATTATTATTATTATTATTATTATTATTATTATTATTATTATTATTGTAACAAATAATAATTTGTCACCCTGGCAAATATTGTTAATAATGATGGAAATTTGGAGGTGAAATGGCTTGTGAAGAAGAATTTTAGACTGGGAACGAAGGCGGAGACAGATCCCAATCCAAGTAGAAAGAAGACAAAACAATAATTTTTTTTATATTAAAGTATTGGATAAGTTTGATTTTTTATATTAAAGTACTGGATAAGATTGATTGCAAAATGCATAACCATGTGCTGAATTTAAAGACCTTAAACATAAGGCTTACGTGGACCACTACCAACATTATACTCTCCTTATTATTAGCAACTAACTAACAAACATAGACTAAGTCATTTGACTTATTCTTCTCACGTGAGCACGCGAGTTTTACTCATCTTCATCACTGAATCAACTCAGCTGTGAGTTACCATTACTCAACTGTGACTGTGAGTTATTTATGAACTTCAACACCACCCCTTAACTCATAGCTGCATACTCCTATCTTCATTCTTAGATAGCTGAACTTTTGAGCAGACAAGGATTTAGTGAATATGTTTGCACTTTGCAAATCTGTGCTGTAGTGTTTCAAGATAATTGAGCCATCTGTGACTAGGCTTCGAATGAAGTGGTACCTGATGTCTATGTGCTTTGTCTTTCCATGCATAATAGGATACTTGGCCAATGCTATGGTTGATCTGTTGTCACAAAAAAGCTCACTTGATCCCTTTTGTTCTTCACCTATATTTGATACCAATCTCCTTAGCCATATTGCCTAGCATGCTGCTGAAGTAGCTGCAATGTACTCAGCTTCTATTGATGAAAGAATAATGATTTCTTGTTTCTTTGAACTCCAAGTGATGGCTGTTGATCCTAGAGTAAAGATTGAGCCTGACGTGCTCTTTCTATCCTCTATAGAACCTGCCCAATCACTGTAAGTGAAGCCTATTAGTTTGAACTTATTAACTTAAGAGTAATACAAACCATAATCCAGTGTTCCTGCAATGTATCTTAAGATCCTTTTCGCTGCACCATGATGTTTCTTGGTTGGTGATTGCATGAACCTTGCTAACATTCCAATCGAGAAACTTTTGTCAGGTCTTGTATGTGTTATATAGAGTAATCCTCCAATTAATCTTCTATAGGCTACTGCATCAGTTTCTCCTGATTGATCATCAAGATAAAATTTTTCCCCTGTGTTCATTGGAGTAGATGTCTTCTTGCAATCCACCATTTGTGCTCTTGTAAGTAGAGTCTGAGCATATGTCTTCTGGCCAATGAACACACATTCTTCATCCTGCTTCACTTCTAGACCAAGGAAATAGTGTAGATGCCCTAAATTAGACATCTCGAATGTCTTCATCATATTGTCTTTGAATTCTCCTGCCATCTGTATAGATGAACTCATGTATATGATATCATCCACGTACAAGCATACCAGCAGCACATCTTCTCCTTGCTTCTTCACATACAGAGTAGGCTCATTCTCACTTTTGTTAAACCCTTGAGTAGAGAAATACTGGTCAATTTTGCTGTACCAGGCTCTGGGTGCCTGTTTTAAGCCATATAAGGCCTTCCTTAGTCTAAAAACTTTCTTCTCCTGCCCTTCAACTTGAAACCCTTCAGGTTGAGTCACATACACTTTTTCTTGGAGATCCCCATTGAGGAATGCTGATTTAACATCAAGCTGGCAGAGTGCCCATTGTCTTTGAGCTGCAAGAGCAATGAGAAGTCTTATAGTTTCAAATCTGGCCACAGGTGAGAATGTCTCTTCATAGTCCACCCCTTGCTCTTGACTGAACCCTCTTACTATAAGTCTGGCCTTATATTTCTGAATGCTGCCATCAGGAGCAAGTTTAGTCTTGAATAGCCACTTCAAGGTCACTGGATGCTTGTCTTCTGGTAAGTCAGCAAGAAACCATGTATTGTTTCTATGGATAACTTCAATCTCAGCTTCCATAGCTTGTCTCCACTCATCATGCAGTACAGCTTCTTCATAATATATAGGATCACAGACAGTTAGGGAAAAGGTTCATCTTCCATAGATGGATCTTAATGATCCTACTCCTCTGGGTCCTGTTGTATTTGGAGATACAACTGGTCTTGTGCTGGAACTTTGATCATCTTGATTGCCTGAGTAATATGTAGAATTTGAAGCAGGAGAAGGAATATCAGATGCACTCCTTGGTGTTGAGATGGTTGCACTTCTGGCACTGGGTTGCGGAGAATTGTTCTGTCTTCCATCAGGAGTTGAAATTGATCTCGAACTGCTTGCATTGCCATCATTGAACTCTGGATTGGTTCCTGATTAAAGTATTTCTTCTGCTGTGGAGAGAGGAATCTTCAATGTGGATTCAACATTATCTTGGTTCCATTTCCACCTGTCATTCTCATTGAAGACTACATCTCTACTCACAATAAATTTACAAGTAATGGGATTGTAAAGTTTATAAGCCTTAGACTCATTGCTATATCCTATGAATATGCATTTAACAGACTTGTTATCAAGCTTTTGATGGTGTTGAGAAGGGATCGTAGGATATGCAATGCAGCCAAATACTTTAAGATAAATTACAGAGGGTTTCTTTTGACTCCATCCTTCAATTGGTGTCTGATTAAGCACAGCCTTTGTGGGTGATCTGTTTAGTAGATGCACTACAGTAGATACAGCTTCTCCCCAAAAGTTGTTTGGGGCACCATCTTCAATAAGTAAGCTTCTTACCATCTCCACTATGGTCATGTTCTTCCTCTCCACGACACCATTTTGTTGTGGAGTGTATGGTGCTAAGAGCTGCCTTTTGATGCCATGTGATTCACAGAATTCACTGAAATCTCTTAATAAGAACTCTCCTCCTCTATCTGTGCGAAGACACCTGATTGTGTGTGGACTTTGATTCTCCACCAAAGCCTTAAAGAGCTTGAACTTCTCAAGAGTATGATACTTGTTTCTTAAGAAGTAGACCTAGTTCATCCTAGTATAATCATCAGTAAATAGAAGAAAATAGCGATTACCTCCCAAGGATTCAGTGTGCATAGGTCCACACAAATCCGCATGGACTAATTCCAGAGGAGTTGAAGCTCTCCAGGCTCCTCCAGAAGGAAAGTATGTTCGGCATTGCTTCCCCAGAGTGCAGCTTTCACAAAACTCAAGTTCAGTAATCAATGGAAGGTCATGAACCATCTGTCTTTGGTTGAGTGTCTTCAGTCCCTGAGAATGGAGATGTCCATATCTTAGGTGCCATAGATTAGAGTCTTTGTTATCATTCACAATCAAGCCGAGCTACTCCATGCTTGAGATTTCAAGAGGAAACATTCTGTTTGAAGTCATTGGTATGTTTGCTAGAGTCTGCTCAATCTGATGATCTTTTATTTGACAGCTTTCCTTGTCAAACATCACTGATAGTTCTCCAGAGATCAATTGACCTACACTTAGAAGATTATGAGCCAATCTGGGGACATATTGGACAATGTGGAGAAGCTTCACCTTGCCATTCTCCATCTGGATAACCATAGTTCCTTTGCCTTCAACTGCAACCTCCTTGTTGTCACCAAGTTTCACTGACTGCTTCGGTGTTCATCCAAATTTCTGAAGCATTCCTTCATGTCTATCATATGATTGGAGCAGCCGCTGTCCATCACCCATATGCTATAAGGTGGTGGATCTGAATTGTTTGAGTGCACCATGAATAGATTGCTTGAGTCTTCTTGTTCTTCAGCTATATTAACTTGCTTGTCTTTAAACCAGCACTCAGCTTTCATGTGTCCATATCTTATGCAGATATGACACTGGATGCTTCCTTTGGATGCCCTTAAATCGGAATACTGCTGCCGTTGTCTGTCAGTGCTCCTTCCTCTACCTCTTCCACGACCTCGTCCTCTGTAGTTGTTTTTCTCTCTTCCTCTGCTGGAAGACTTATCATCTCTTTTAACATTGGATGTTTCTCCTTCTACTTGGAATGCTTTTGACTCCACATACTCAGACAACTTGTTCAACCTTACTTCATGTGTTTACAGTGAGCCACTCAGCTCATCTAATGAAAGTATGGAGAGATCTTTCGCCTCTTCTATGGCTGCTACAATGTGAGTGAACTTAGGAGTGAGACTCCTTAGGATCTTGGACACCACCGTCTTTTCAGTGATAGCATCGCCATATACTTTCATTTGATTCACAATGCCAGATGCTCAAGCGACATAGGCCTGCACATCTTCAGTATTCTTCATCTGCAATGTTTCAAAATCTTGCTTCAGAGTCTGCAGCTTAACAGCCATTACTTTGGAGGTCCCTTAAAACTCCTTCTTGAGAGTCACCCATACTAGATGAAATATAGATTCATGGACAGTTGAGGCAATAAAGAAAAGAGCCTTTGAATCTCTTTTCTTATTCTCCCACACACGAGCCACGTCTTCTGCTATTGAGTAGCCACTGTCAACCAGTTCCCAGAGATCTTGTGACTGGAAGAGTATTCTCATTAGGGTACCAGATGTTGTGATCTGGTAGCCATGAGCGCTGATACCAGATGTTGGAAATTTGGAGGTGAAATGGCTTGTGAAGAAGAATTTTAGACTGGAAAGAAGAATGAGACAGATCCCAATCCAAGTAGAAAGAAGACAAAACAATAATTTTTTTTTATATTAAAGTACTGGATAAGATTGATTGCAAAATGCATAACCATGTACTGAATTTAAAGACCTTAAACATAAGGCTTACGTGGACCACTACCAACATTATACTCTCCTTATTATTAGCAACTAACAAACAAACATAGACTAAGTACTTTGACTTATTCTTCTCACGTGAGCACATGTGTTTTACTCATCTTCATCACTGAATCAACTCAGCTATGAGTTACCATTACTCAACTGTGACTGTGAGTTATTTATGAACTTCAACAAATAATAATAATAATAATAATAATAATAATAATAATAATAATAATAATAATAATAATAATAATAATAATAATTGCTGTTATTTGTTATTATATAATAAAAATAAGTTGATGGAACAATAATTATTATAAATAATAAATTAATTTTCATGTGTTATAATAATATTGAATAATAGTGTTATTTAATAGTTTGCTAGGGTGACAAATGTCAAGGAAATTATTATAATAATATATTATTATTATAATTGATGGGTAACACTAGGATTATCTAATAATTATTATTAATATCAATGATAATTATAATAATTATTATCGCTTGTGTATAATAAATCAATCTTGTCCTTGTCATTATTATCATAATTATTGTTATTAATTTATTATTTGCAATAATAATAATATTGTAATAGTAATAATAATAATAATAATAATAATAATAATTATTATTATTATTATTATTATTATTATAACAAAACAAAAATAATATAATAAGAAGAAAAATAATATAACAATAATAATTTTCTTATGCGTTGCTACAGTAATACGGATATGGAAACATTAATAATAACAATAATAAGTGATGGTGTTATCACCATCCTTAATAATTTATATTAATGATAATAACAGATCAAGATATAATGAATTATTATTATTATTATTGTTATTATAATAATTTTGTATATTAATTGTTACGCGAATAATAATATTGTTATTTTTATAATAACAATAATATTATTAATAATATTAAGGACTTTTAATAGCAATAATAATAATTTTTTTTAGGTGACTTTTTATTATTATAACCAGAATAAGTGGAGTACCCACAATTATAATTATAAAACAATTATTATAATTATTGTTATTATAATAATATTATTATAATAATTACAATAATATTATTTAAATATTGAGAAAAAAATTTCTATCCGCTAACAATCATCACTTAATAACAACAATAATATAATATAATAATAATAATATAATAATAATAATAATTGTTTTAATAATAATAATAATAATAATCATCATCATCATCATTAACTATTATTATTTGTCACCCTAGCAATTATTATTGCTAGGGTGACAAATGTCATGGAAATTATTAATAATAATATATTATTATTATTATTGATGGGTAACACTAGGATTATTTAATAATTATTATTAATATCAATGATAATAATAATAATTATTATCCGTTTGTGTATAATAAATCTATCTTGGCTTGTCATTATTGTTATGTCGCCATCCTTAATAATATATATTAATGATAATAACATACAAGATATAATGAAGTATTTTATTATTGTTATTATAATAATTTTGTATATTAATTGTTATGCGAATAATAATTTTTGTTATTTTTATAATAACAATAACATTATTAATAATATTGGGGATTTTAATAGTAGTAATTTATTATATTTTAGCTGATTTTTTATTATTATACCTGAATAAGTGGTGTAACCACAATAATAATTAGAATAATAATAATTATAATTATTGTTATTATAATAATAACAATAATATTATTATTATAACGATATGATAAGAAATATTATAATAATTATTAATAATATAATCTTGTGTGCAATAATTTACTGTTATTATTTATAGTAATAATTATATCAGACGATGAGGATGATGAGAATTACGGCAACCTCCTGCCAGAAAAGGCAGCGGTGGATCTTGTGTCGTTCACACTCACAGTCTTTACACATAGTGAGGAGGAGGAGGGGAGGAGGAGGAGATGGAGAAGAAGATGGACTTGTGTAAATAATATCTTCCGATGTGATGGTGCCTAGATGAAAATTATTATTATTATTATTACCCACAATAA